>JAOVVA010000026.1:17234603-17247712 GCA_028565275.1 Leiocassis micropogon | reverse complement strand
CCCACCTCCACCTTGAACTCTTCTGTCACACCTACAGCACATCTCACCACTGTCTTACAGCTCTCATACATGTCCTTTACCACTCTCACATACTTCTCTGCCACTCCAGATTTCCTTATACAATACCACAGTTCCTCTCTCGGCACCCTGTCATACGCTTTCTCTAAATCTACAAAGACACAATGAAAATCCTTATTACCTTCTCTGTTATTCTATCACTATAATGACAAAAATATTCTTACAAAATAAAAAAACTTCTTACTCTGTACTGTAGGTTCACCTGATTCTACAAAACATTCTTATGAGGGAGGTGATCCTTTTCCAAATCAGTTATTCTGTTTTCTGTTTTTAAATTTAAAAAAAAAGTTTTTCCTGCCATTTTGGGAAGGCCAACATCATATTAAACCCAATGGGTTAAGAATTGGATGTCAATCAAGTTCATATGCATGGGAAGGCAGTCAAGTGAATACTTTTGTCAATATATGTGTATGCTGTTTGAATAACTGAACATGCTGGAGTAAAATTAGGTTCTTCTGGTAACTTTTTCATAATTTCTTCTTTCTATTTTCATGCATAACCCAGGACCTACATTAGGGTTTTTTGTGTGTTACCATCTGAAACCTGGTCTCTCATGTAATATGTTAAAATGTTCTTTCTCTGTGCATGGAGTTTGCATGATCTCATCGTACATGGTGGGTTTCCTCCGAGTACTCCGGTTTCATCTCACAGCCCAAAGACGTGCAGATTAGGCTAATTGGCAAACCCAGATTGCCTGTAGTTTGTGTCCTAAGTCTCCTTGGATATGCCCCCTGCAATCCTGTTTATAGGATTAAGTGAGTAAATGGTGTTTCCACCAATTTGGTGTTTTCAAATTGCCCGTAATGTGTGTGTATACACCCCAAGGTGTACCCTGCCTTTTGCTCGTTCCCTGGGATAAGCTCCAGGCAATTGCAAGGCGTTTGAGTGAGTTTGTTTGTTAGTCCCTCAGCTGCTCCTGAGGAGTCGCCACCGTGAACCATCCGATCCTCACACGACTTGGCACAGGTTTTACACCAGATGCCTTTCGTTTCGCAACCCCTTTCATTTTATCCGGGTTAAGGACTGGCACTGCATCCAGTGGCTGGGGTTTGGGCATTGGGTGGTAACTGAATCTGGGCCTTCTGCATGGCAGGCAAGACACCTACTACTGATGGGTTTAAGGTCATGTCCACATATTTTTGGCCATATAGTGTAGAACAATTAATAGGACATATTAAACACGTGGTTTTCATCTAGAATTTAAAATTTGTGTTTCTAAGAGCAATCGCTAAAGAGTTTCTTCCTAGATGTTTTCATTCATCAGAAAAACAAACTTTGTGTTCAAACTACTTGATTGACCAAAATGTAGTTTCCATATTTACAGTATGGAGAACAATCATGTCTTGTTATTGTGTCTCAGGAGGTTGTGGGTTACCGGTGGCTACCAAGAAAGCATGCTGCAGGAAGCCCCCTTTGTCATGTTCACTTCTCTGGATAGTTAGATAAAACACAGCATGGCAGCCATGTGGTATACAGTTGTAAATCAGATGCTGACAGTGGCCCCAATGTTCTTTAAAAACAAAACAGCAAAGAGCTAATATTAATAAACAGTAGCCAAGCTTCTAAATCATGTGAGCAAATATACGCTTTATTAATGGTACAGTAGGTATGAGACATTCCAAAGCCCCCCAAAAAAACCTCAGCAAATGAAACAAAATTTTAAGACCACAGTATCTCTGCTGAGCTGTGCCAACGGATCATAACAGTTAACTGTATGTTTGGCAATTGATAGAAAAGAAAAAGGAGAGGGAAGGGGTGGAGGTTAGACTAGATGCAGAGAGTTTTCTCTAGTTTCCCTTATCACACTGACCAGGTCACATCACAAGGATGTAATTTAGACCTGGAAAGCATTCTTTTAACCAGAAAACTTTGTACGAGCCAGTATAGTCCATAGAGGTTGCCAATATATACAGTATATTCTGTCAGTGTTGGCACACATTCTCAATTACTGAATAATTCCCACACAACAGTACAGTTTCTCTTCACAACTGTGAACAAACGATAGGGATGCAGATACACAGATTGCTGTACAAACTGTATAAACACGACACACATTACCCTCTTTTACAGCTGGCTCTCTCATACACTACAGCTCTAAATACAGTTTAAAGACACAAACACCACTTAAAAGCTTAAAACTTTAAAGCATACCAAGTCTGTAAAGTTAACTTCAGCAAACTGTACATTAATTTCATACTTAAAAAGTGAGACATTGTGAGATACAAAAACTAATAAGAATTAAAGGTATTTTATGCTTATTTGAACAAACAAAATCATTCAAAAGCTATGTGACCTAATTATTTAGGTGTCTTAATTATTCCCATCGAGCCACACTAGAACAAATGCTCCCTTCATTCACGTTAAAAATATATATATAGATTTCATATGAACACTAACATGATCACATGAATCAAAATTTTACTTCCTCTTGCCTTAATTTGTGTTTCACGCTTGGTGCATTGACATGTAGTTCCTGAAAATCCTAACCTTTTAAACAAAACAGACAGTATTCAACCCACGTCTGGCACAGATTGGCAGTTAAAGTGGGGCTATCGACTTGCATTTAAAACAAACCTGTCCATTGTAGTCTAAGTCACAGAGCTCTCCTAAACCATTTTAAAATGAGAAGAGTGCAACCAACAAGGGCTAGAGGGAATGGATGGGTGTGGATGGATGGATGTTTATCTCTGTAAACTGCTAACGCACAGGCCTATCAGCCTGTGCAATTCTTAGTGCAGTGGAGTTAAAAAAAGCTGCAACAAGGTGTAAGAAGATTTTATGTGATTTAAGATACTGTGCACATTAGTTCAAGTTCAAAGAAAATACTTCTACCTACCTTGATGTCATGCTTAGCAAAATCACAAACATCCTTTTTCTGTTGGCAGAAATGCTTAGAGCCATCATGCACAAAAAGACTATATACTTTAACTTAGTTAAGCCAGATACATTTGCGTTAGAATACTGCACTTACAAATACCGAAGAAATGCAAAAAAGGCTTACAGAACACATCTTAATCCACAAGAGTAAGTCTTAGTCAGACAGCTAGTCTGAAGTCTCCACAGATGGGTGTGTGGCAGGGGGACAGAAACAAGGCTTGAAACAGTTTGTAGAGTGGAATGGAAGTAAAATGCTGTGGGGTTTGTATTTTAACAGGCACAGCTGCTATGTCCTTCACTAGAAGAGTCTTGCAGGTTGGAGTCTTTCAGGCTGCCGAGTGGACCACCATCTCCTTCCATAGTTTCGTTCATTTTCTCACAGATTACATCCACTAACCGCTCAAACACCTGCTTCACGTTGATGTTGTCTTTAGCGCTGGCCTCAAAAAACTGGAATCCTGTAAAAAAAAAACAACAAAGCACCGGTGGAAGTAAAGTGAACTTTATTGAAATAAAGATTTTAATGAAATTTGTACATAATGTGTGCAAAGAAGTGGGTTTGGTTTATTTGCCATGTGTGCTGTAGTGCGTCAAGGAATTCAAACGTCTATTTTCACCTAGATCATCAGCTAGTCTCTGGCTGTCTTCTGTTGGAATAATCCGCTCATCCTCTAGGTCACACTTATTACCCACCAGAATCACTTGTGCATTGTCCCATGAGTATGTCTTAATCTGGGTAGCCCTAAAGGCAACACATACACATAGTAAAGAGAACAGTTTATTATATGTTCTTCAATCACAATATACAGACTATTGTACAGAACAGTTAATACTCTATGATTTACTGGGTTAACCATAAAAGATGAAGCATGTCAACGGGTCCTGGGCACTAGGGGGCCCTCAACAAGACATTTCAGCATACACAAAACATCAAACCTGGAGGTGGATGGGCTACAACAGCAGAAGACCATATTGGGATCCACCCCTGTCTGAAGAAACTCAATCATGGGTACAGACTAACAGAAACTGGACAGTTGAATATAGAATAATATAGATATATAATATAATATAGAAGAATAGAAGTGGTGTTGAATCTTGGTGGTTTGACATGGTGCATCACCTTAAAATAATGGCTTTTTCCAAGTCTGTGACCTGTACTAGTGACATTCACTATGCATGTGTCAAGGGGCCCTGGCCACTAGGGGGCCCTCAACAAGTAGAGATTTAAAGGTGAATCATTATGCAATGCAGTTATGCAGTCATTTACCATGTCCCTACCCAAATTTGGTCGTATGCTAATTTACACCAAATATTCGGGTCTCGGGTGGCACGACGGTGTAGTGGTTAGCACTGGTGCCTTGCACCTCCAGGGTTTTGCTTTCCACATTGGGCCGTGTGCGTGGACTTTGCATGTTCTCCCCATGCTTAGCGGGTTTCCTCTGGGTACTTCACTTTTCTCCCACTAAGACATGCAAATTAGGCCAATTGCTGTTCCCAGTTTTCCATTGTGCGTGTGTGTTTTTACCCTGAGATGGATTGGCACCATGTTCACATGCGCCCTGTGAAGCCAACGTCACTGGTTAATGTCACTATGACACAGTAGCATGTGTGAAATTTCTCCTATCCAAAGAGCAGAACAAATTGTCCTCCTTGGTTTGCAGCCACAACCGGCTGGATGATATTGCTGAGATTTCATTATGTACTGCTAAATTAGGGTAAATGTTTTTCTGTTGTGGTTTTTGAGTGATCAATAAGGCCCTTTAAAAATAATCCTTCCCTGATGTGTACAGGTATGCTGTTCTCTTTCATACTTTTCCCCTTTACTTACCAGTCCTGTACAGCATTATATGAGTCCTGGTTGGTGACATCATACATTAGCAGGAAGCCCATGGCTCCTCGATAATATGCTGTAGTGATGGTTCGGTAGCGCTCCTGTCCTGCTGTGTCCTGGTACAAAGCAAACATAAAGCTAAGGTCAAATATACAGCACAGTAAAGTGCAATCTGCAAATCTGTGGGGTAGATTAAATGTACCTTTCTATTATAAGCCAGCAGAGGGCAGCCACTTATAACTTTCCAGTGTTAAATGATAGCAATAATTACATCTCAATGATTTAATTACAGTAAACGTTATTGCAACTATGAAACATCTCGGAGGGGTTAATCTATGATTTTGACACTTTAATAGGAACAGGTCATTAATGCTGCTACCTAATACACTATAGTATCTAGTGTTTACACAGAATAGTTTGAATAACAAAAAAACATAACATAACCTAAAAAAAATAACCTATGAGGTTGGGGTTTGCAGAAATACATAATTCATCAGAAAATAAATCAAACTATATTTTCTCAAATAATCCCTGTTCAGAAATGTAATGAGAAAAACGGCAACTCAGCATACACAAATCATCAAATCTTTAGGTATATGTGACACAAAAACAGAGGACCACATTATGGTCTGCCAAGAACTAGGAGTCTGAGACCATCATGGGACATAGTCATAGAAACCGGACAGTAAAATTTTTTTTCAGAAGAATAGGGTTTATGTCTCCAGAGATATCTGTATTGAGGTGCATTGAAACTGTTCTAGTGGCTCGCCATGGTGCATCGCTTTACTATAATGTCTCTCTTCTAAATATGTTAGCACTGTGTACAAGTGACATGCACTTCATCATCTACTTTACATCAGATCAGCAAACGACTGCATACAACAAAACATCAGTGACTTTTTAATGTGCCATTTATCAATTTCTTAAAGTTTTGATCTGTCTAGCCATGGATCGTATGTGTTGTAGCACGATGAAGAGGTACTTCTTTCAGATGTGGATTGTAGAGATGAAGCTCTGGTTAAAGTGTATCTCATAAGTGAGACTGACACAGACAATTTTAAGCTCTTATCCAGATGTAATTATATAAAAGGCCAGGCATGAACGAAGTCACTGAATTGTCAGCGTAGGACACTCCGATTTGACAGAGACTTTTGTGCCTAAAGTAATTATGAAAAAATAGAAGAGATGAAATCAGACAGGTAAAGGGTTGGCACAGCAACTATCCCACTGTCGCCTGGAAACCTGGTCTGGCACCCTCATTTGCATAAGAAAGACGAAGAGAAAAGGTTGCTCAGGAAACCGTAGTGTATCACTCAAGCCCTTGCATGTGTGTCACGTTAAATAAATAAACACTTATAAGACAACGTGCATAGTTTGCCTATAGCGCTACACTTGGCTTAATTTTCAAATAAAAAAAATGTGTTCATGTGGGTCCATGGCTTATTCCCTTTGGCTATCAACTGACGAAAGAAGAGATACAAATCAATAAACAAAATAAGGATATGGTTTTCCCTGTGACAATCCTGTAAGAGAAGTCAATAGTGTAAATGTCATTGTGGCCTTTACAAATGTGCTATATCCTGTTTTCTGTGGACAGTTCCCTGCAGCAGGTGTGCCCCAATGCATAAGCGACACCATGTCTGGATAAACACTACTTACTTTATGCAACTTCTTTCTTTCATTCTTTCTAGCTGTCTATACTGTACATAGTTTTCTAAAACACATGAAAATGTGACGAAAGAACTATTCACAGACTTAAATCCACATCTTATAAATGTTCTTAAGTGTTAGATTAACATAACTAGAGCAAGAGTCAATGCAGTTTTAATAAGAAAACCAAAAGTAGGTACTACCTTGCAAATTACCATGTACACTACTGGTCAATGAAGCAAAGTCAAAGGACTTGGTCTCTAGTTTCTTGTCGAAAGACTGCAAGTATGAGAAGCTCCTAAATATAATAACGATGTTGGTATAGAAAAAATGAGGCAAACTAAAACTGGAGATAACTCTTGATGAGCCTTGCCAGCTAAGCTTTCTGGCATTAGAAAGGAATGAGGTGTGGTTGGGTCAGGAAGCAGTTTGTGCCAACCTTTCTGTGGGCCCCCTGGAAAAGGTAGCATAAGCAAACAACAGGCCATTTCAGCTTTGGATTGATGCCACTGAGCACATTAAGGAGGCTCTGGAATCAGCGAAGGTCTGCAAGCAGTGCCACTTTACTTCATCTGCCCGGTAGAAGAGTGCTAATCAGTTATCTGACCTGCTGTTACTGCTTTCCTGTAACGTACAGCTTCCTGGGCGAGCTTAAGGTATACCTAATATTTCAAATAGTAAGATTAACAATAAATGGTACAGAGTTTCAGATTTTCATGAAATTTGAAAAGAAAATGCCAAGGTCAATAATTCTGTACTATTTTTCACAGAGTCAGCT
Source organism: Leiocassis micropogon (assembly GCA_028565275.1). Classification (NCBI taxonomy): domain Eukaryota; kingdom Metazoa; phylum Chordata; class Actinopteri; order Siluriformes; family Bagridae; genus Leiocassis; species Leiocassis micropogon. The sequence continues at coordinate 17,240,498 of JAOVVA010000026.1, read as the reverse complement.
GAAGAAAGATTAATCATTTGCAGTTTAAAGGCACAGCAAATGAGAGATCGTCATGTTCCCAGGGGACAAATGTGACTCCCACATGCTGATCATAAAGCAGCATTTCGGCAGCAATGAAAGCTTTCTAAAGACCATGAGCTGTTTCAGATAATCATAGTCTGCAGAAGCTTTGTTTTTAATGGCCTAATATAAATAATACAATTAAATAAAATAAAGTATGTCGTTATTATTTTTGACAAATTTTTGGCATTATTATTTAATCATCAGGTTCTTACGAAACCTGAAACGTGATGTTCCTGGTAAATCTGGCTGAAATACGAACCTGATGATAAAATAAAAACACCAAACATTTTTAAAAAATAATGACGACAATAAATATCTGCTTTATTTACTTTCTTGGTAGATATTGTTTTAATATTATTATATGTACATATGCATACAGCGTATGTATTTCTTCAACTCAATGCAAGTAATAATGGTGAAAACTAAAATCAACCAAGTTTCATACAGCTGATATGTGAGGTAGTCGATATGTAACTCTTAGGGCTGTTACATAACAGCTGCACAAAATCACAAGTCTGCGCAATGCCAGTCCAGACAATCTGTAATATTTTCCTTCAATTGTCTCACTCACTTATCTTCTATACCGCTTTATCCTGTATTCAGGGTCGCGGGGACCTGGAGTCTATCCCAGGAGGCTTAGGGCACGAGGCAGGGTACACCCTGGACAGGGTGCCAATCCATCACAGGGCTCCTTCAATTGTCTTTCCATGCAATTACCAGTTAGCTGGTAATAGGTTTAGGTCATGTATCCGAGTGCAACCAAACAAACTCAACAAAATATTAACCTGGGGTCCATTTTTGAAAAAGACCATAAATTAAATCTTGAATCCATAGTTGAATTAGCACCTGCTCTTTTGTCGCTTCTAAATAACCAGATTAAAGAACTGACTAAACCAAACATGAACAGGCAGGATCATAAGCATGCATGTGCAATGATATCTTTGGCAGCATAGTAAGGAACTTTCGTGTCATTTTAGAAAGAAAAATTTTTATAAATAAAAATAAAAATAAAAATTTTATAAATAAAAATAAATAAATAATATTGGAGAGAAATGTTATAATATAAAATCATGATATTAACAGAATCGCAATACAAATCGGATCGGCGCCTAGATATCATGATAATACCGTATCGGCTGGTCTCTGGTGATTCTCACCCCTAATAGATACTCTACAATAAGAGTTGGAAGAAATAATTGACAGACTTTTACTTAAACTTACCCAGATCTGTAGCTTGATCCGCTTGTTGTTGCGGAAGACAGTTTTGACCTTGAAGTCAATGCCTACGGTGCTGACGAAGGCCGAGGTGAAAGAGTCATCAGCATATCGAAAAAGGAAGCTGGTTTTGCCCACGCTGCTGTTGCCAATAATCAGGAGCTTGAACATATAATCAAAGTTCTGATCAGCTGCGTCCTTTTGAGAAGGCTGCTGCAGTAGGCGCGAGTCGTTCACTGACGCCATCTAGAAAACAAGACATTAAAACTTTAAACAACAGGTTAGCATTAATACATTAAGTTGAAAAAAACAACTTGTTTAGCTAAACTGCTTTTTATTCTCAAATAAAATCTGACTACCAATATATTCCAGCTAAAGCATAATTACTCTAAATTTTGCTCTAATCATGAGACATGTTGAGCAAACGGATATTTAAAGTTTATGGTCTGCCCCCCTTCTAAGCAACAAACTATCCACTTGATTCATCTAGATCTGAATACTTGGTTACCCTCTGAGTATATCCTCCAGAGTCTGTCATCTCTAAAAAAAGCTAGACATCTCTACTAAAGGTAGAGCTTGACAGCGAGAAGAGAAAACCTCTCATCCAGCCCTCCCTTACCCACCCTACTCTTATCTCCACCCTTCTCCTCCTCCTTCGCTCCTGATCATTTCAGGGCTATACAGTGCTCGGCTGGCCACTAGCAAGGTGTGTCTCCATGGTGATAGGCCCTGAACAAAACATGCAGAGCCATTAGAGAGAGAGAGACAAGTACGCTGGGCACGACTCCTCTCGAGAGGTGCAGATATTATTATATAACCAAGTACCAGGATGGACAGTCATTGTTCAGCATTTAAGAAGAGGCCTTGTTTAAATGCAAACTCTGTCTGAGCACATGCTTCTAGAAACATGTAAGTGTGTATGGAGAGGTTTGAAAGCCAGCCCTTAGCACTGAACGGTCCCTGCAACAGAGACGTTCAAAGAGCTAGCAGAATGCATTAAAAGATCACCCGTTTGTTGATGAAGCTTTTAACATATGTCAAACATGTTCAGTTCCTCATAAGCAGTCTGCTCTGACAGTTAGCTAACACCACTGTGTGACGAAAGTGAAGTTTGCATGTTGGCCATATTGCAGGAGGTGTTGCAAATGTTTAAGGAAGAGGGCACTAGTGTAAGGGAGGCTTTGCTTATGCTTAAGAGAATGTCTTCTTTAACATTATCTAGAAGGCACAGAACGATACAAATACAAATATTGCAGTACGATCTGATCAATACCCAGTGGAGTATTATGCATTAAAATTAAACAGTGTAGCTTTTTGCTTTTCCCCAAGCCACAAACATAGTAACAGGATCATGTAAATCAGAACAAAAACAGCCAAAAAGGCTACATATGGAATACAATAAACAATCTGAAAACAGAGCCCATTCAGCATTAACAGAGCATTACCATATACACAAAAACAGTCTGTCCTACCCTGACTAATCAATAAACCTCAAGATATCCACTGATGACTTAATCTCTACCTCCATTTTTCATTAATTCCCTTTTGTCAGGCTGAATACAACCAGTAATTCTTGGTACCATAGAAAGTGTTAAATGCCAATTTCTTTGTGCAAAAATTTTATTGCTGGATCAGTATTGTGATGTTCAGCTGATTAATAGCTATCTCAGTAAATTTCAGGATTTCCAGGAGGCACATATTCACTATGTTATGTGAAAAACACTGATTACCCACATTGGCACCTGGAAGTGAGTTGGATATATTAGACAGCAAGTGAACATTTTGTCCTTGAAGTTGATGTGTTGGAAGCATAAAAAACAAAGGGCAAAACAAGGATTTGTGCTACTTTGACAATTGAGATGGCTGGAAAACTGGGTCATAGTACTAACTCCAAAACTGTAGCTCTTGTGGGATGATCCCGGGTTGCTGTGCTCAAGACCTGCCAAGGTGTTTCAAGGAAAGAAAATCGTTGAGCCGATGACATGGTTATGGGCGGCAAAAACTCATTGTTGCTTGTGGGGAACAAAGGCTGGCCCGTGTAGTCTGAGCCAATAGAAGAGCTATTGTAGCTCAAATCGTTGAAAATGTTAATGCTGGTTCTGATAGAAAGGTGCAAGAAGACAGTCTGTCACAGTTTGTTGTGCTGCGTCTACCGCCAAAAGCACCTACAATCGGCATCAGAGCTGGACCACGGAGCAATGGAAGAAGGTGGCTTGGTCTGATAAATCACATTATCTTTTACATTATGTGGATCGCTGGGTGTGTGCACGTTGCGTACCCAGGTAAAAGATGGCACCCAGATGCACTATGAAAAAAAGGCAAACCGGTGGAGGCAGTGTAATGCTTTGGGTAATGTTCTGCTAGGAAACGTTGGGTCCTGCTATTGATATGGATGTTACTTTGACACGTACCACCTACCTAAACATTGTTGGTCACCAAGTATTCCCTCTTTATGGAAATAGTATTTCCTGATAGTAGTGGGCACTTTCAGTAGGATAAGGCACTGGTCACTGTTTCAGGAACACAATAAATTCAAGGTGTTGACCAGGCCTCCAAATTCTCCAGGTCTCAATCCATTTGGAAAAAACAGTCCAAACCATGGAGGTCCCACCTTGCAACTTAGAGGGCTTAAGTTATCTGCTACTGTCGGCTCGGTGCCAGATACAACAGCACATGTTTAAAGCTCTAATTAAATAATTAAGTAACGACTATAAGTACAATCAGTTGTTATTTTAAGACACTAATATCAGCTGCTCTGAAATAGACCTTGCAAGAACAGTATTGTCAAGTGAATTTGCACAACTCAGCTAAGACCATGACAAAACTGGCTCTCATGAAGACCATCCCAGAAAAGCAAGACCGAAAAAAAAAGCAGCACCTCAGCCTTCAGCATTGTTTTACAATGAAGAAAGAAATAAAAATAGGAAGGACCATGCAACTAATAGGTGTCTCCAAACTTTTGACTGTGGATGGATACTGAATGGGCCAAAAAAAACCTTCAACGTGAAAACTATATGCCTCTCTTCTGACAGTCATATGATAGCATGAATATTGGTGCGACTACTGACATCTTTAGAGGAAACATAATACAACACATTGGTGCCATAATTCAATTTTAAAAACTTCAATTCAAGTTTAAAAAAAAAAGAGAATAGACAACAATTGTTAAAGTGTGTATACATTTGGGCCTTTCTCTCTAAAACCCCTTGACACAAAGAATGCAACAGTTGTAGCCCATGTCCTGGCTATGTCTGTGCGTGGTGGCTTTAGAAGCACTGACTCCAGCTGCAGTCCACTTCTTGTGAATCTCCCCAAATTCTTGAATGAGCTTCCATTTAATTTTCCATTAATGTGCTTGGATACAGCACCCAGCTTCTTTAGCAATAACCTTTTGTGTCTTACCCTCCATTGTCAATGATCTGGACAGCTGTCAAGTCAGCAGTCTTCCCCATGGTTGTGTAGCCTACTAAACCATACTGAGAGACCATTTAAAGACTCAGGAAACCTTTGCAGGTGTTTTGAGTTAATTAGCTGATTAGAGTATGACACAATGAGTCTCCAATATTGAACTTTTTCTCAATATTCGAATTTTCTGAAATTTGAATTTCAGGTTTTTATTCGCTGTAAGACAGAATCATCAAAACGAAAAGAAATAAACACTTAAAATAGATCAGTCTGTGTGTAATGAATCTATATAATACGAGTTCGACCTTTCGATAATATTCTAATTTATTGAGATGCACCTGTATGTATAGACTTGTCCAGGTTGCTCCAAACTGTCCAGATGTACTGGTGATGAATTGGTGATGAAGGAGGGCTTCTTGTGAAAGCCTAGATGCAGAGTTATATGTTCCTCAAAGAACAACTGAAAACTGATTCTCAGTCTGGTTATACTGAATAGTTACCACCCAGACACAATAGGCCTGATCCTATTGATTGTTTGACAGACTGGGCATCTGTCAAATAACTGAGCAGCTTGTGGGCAGGATCTCTATTCACAGCAGCATAGTAATACACTTTTAAAAGGAGTTCATGGTTTTAGCTTTGCAAAGCAGCTCTATCTAGGAAAAATCCTCTGTTGCATTGTATTATACAGTATATACACAGTACATATACTGTATGTACAGGTTTCAGGAAGACAAGCCTTTATAATGCTACTTTTTCCTATTAAGTGTAGTGTACAGTACAAAGTGTGCAGATTTGACCGTGGGCATTTTTCATACACTGGCCAACACGAGTCGAGTAAGACTTCAGTACAAAATCATAAACACACAGAAAATACACAGCTTTTTTTTTTTTAATATATATATATTATATGTATATTTTACAAGTGTCTTATTTAAGAAGGATCTAGTCCAGACGGAAGTTTGGACTGGAATTCAAACTCCTCACCTGGATCCTGTTTGAGGCGACAAAATATTAGCTATCCCTAAAATGTAAGTTTAACACAAACATTCAGCCTTGAGGAATGCAACAATGAAGATAAGAAAAAAACTATTCGTTACACACGTCTTAGGTAGTTTCAAAGAGAAACTGAAATCACACCAAGATAAAGTTCCGGTGCCTACCTCCTGAGAGTGAGAATCCGCCTTGTCCGTGCCTGCGGCTGCTCTTACC
>JAOVVA010000026.1:17209709-17225942 GCA_028565275.1 Leiocassis micropogon | reverse complement strand
TCATCGACTCATCAAACTAACTTTCTTAGGTACATGGTGCTATGTCTTCACTAGATCTTGCACAAAATGCAAAAAAAAAAAAAAAATCTAATTTGTAAACTCGCTTCACTTGGCTTTCCACTGATGTCAACAAGTTTTGAAGGGCTCCTGGATGTATACAGCTTGCTGAAAATGCTGAAAATGCTTTGCATGCCGATGCAAATTTCTTGCAAAATTTCAATTCTTAAATTGAAAATGTGAAAATTGGTAAGGGAAGGCATGCGTATGCCAAGGTTCCGCTGTATATAACTGCTTTTGCTGTCTCTACAACTCGCTTCCAGTTAACATCACGGTCATGAATACTAAAAAGCAAACATTCACTGGTAATCAATACTGATTAAAGTACAGCTTGAATGAATTGAATGAAAGTTTTTCAGTTTATCTCCATGTCTTCAGGGGATCTGAGGTCAGGCTTGCAAACCATGTGTTCATTGAGTTCGCTTTATGGACTGGGAGCTGCTAGACTGGGACATGTTAGATCAAGTGAAGGGAATTTGTAAAGCTACAGTATACAAAGACTGTGCAAACGTTTAGGGCAGGTGTGAAAGAATGCTATAAAGTAAGATTGCTTTCAAAAATAGAAGTGTTAGTCTTTGTTCTTCTCAATGCTGAAGATAGTTCTTATTGATTTGTTTGATGTCACCATGCTGCAGAATAAATGTAGGGCCAATCAGATGCCTCCTTTTTGATACCCATTATTGTACTACTCTCCAGCCGTTTGGCAGACAACCTGCCTCCTGCTACAGCCTAATATTTTGACTCAGCAGTACAGAGCACATGCTGCCATTTTTCTGCACCCAAATTCCAATGTTTCTGTGCACAGTAGAGTCGTTTAACCTTATTTCCATATCAAACGTATGGCTTTTGGGCCTCAATTCTTAAATCTTGCTTTGTACTCTCTCTAGTTCTTGGAGCTGTGCCATATCTAGTCTCTACTGTTTGACTGGATGTTCGTTTAAATAGTCAGGGCAGTGACCATAAAATCTGGCCAAATCATTGATAAAAATGTACACATCTACAGTTCAAAAGAGGTCAATGTTAAGAGTCTTTTAGAATGGGGAGTCCCTAAACAGGGTAGGCATTTTATGTTGTTTTTGAGGAAGACTAGACTAGAAAGTCGGCTTTAAATGACAGGGAAACTGAGAAGAGAGAGAGAGAGATGGTGGCAACGAAACAGAACTTCAACTAGATGCTGAGTGGTATTGAGAGGAAATATATCGAGAAGAAAGAGTGTGTGGAAATACTGGATAAAGCAGATGAAGAGTTCAAGAACAAGTCCACAAAACAAGTCAAGACAACATCAGGGAAGGATGCATTAGACATTTTAAGGAAGGCTGGTCTGCATCTAATCCTGTAGACACATAACCAGCTCTCTTATCTTCCAAGGTCATTGTGTTTACGTAAAACCACAATATTTGCTTTAAGAACCTCAATAATGTGGTTTTAGGCTGATGAAATGTAATGGTATTTTTACTGGTTAATCTCACAGTCTCCAGCCAATGAAATTGCTTCGTACAAAGGATTCCTTTCTGCTTACTTCTTCAGTTACTATCATGCCACCAAATTTTTTTAAACCCTGACACAAATCAATAAATAATCAGTTCAGTTTTTGGACAAAGTGGTGAAAATAATAATACATTGGACACATCTTCATCGACTCATCAAACTAACTTTCTTAGGTACATGGTGCTATGTCTTCACTAGATCTTGCACAAAATGCAAAAAAATAAATAAAAAAATCTAATTTGTAAACTCGCTTCACTTGGCTTTCCACTTATGTCAACAAGTTTTGAAGGGCTCCTGGATGTATACAGCTTGCTGAAAATGCTGAAAATGCTTTGCATGCTGATGCAAATTTCTTGCAAAATTTTAATTCTTAAATAGAAAATTGGTAAGGGAAGGCATGGAAGGTTCCAGGCTTCTGGTTCAAATCCCATGACCACCAAGTTGTTGCTGTTGAGCAAGGCCCTAAACCCTCAGCTGCTTTTCCATAATGAAATTAAAAAATGTCAGTTGCTCTGGATAAGTCTGCTAACTATATTTATTCCCATTTTGTCTGTTCCATCACTTTATTTACTTATCGGTGGACCCATTGTTTTAAGAAAGAAAAATAACATAATTTTAAAGTATGTGCATCCCTCAGACCTACAGTTTAGATAAAAAATAAAAAAAAAGATCAAAGCCTAAGTTGTCTTTTGTATAAAGCTAATATCCTTTAACTTTTATTAGAGCCATTTTGAACGAAGCCGCGGTCGGATGTGGCGGTAGACGCTAGATGGCACTGTACAACACTGTAAACGTCTGAACAGGATTTATTAAACCGAGAAAGATTTTTTCCCCCGGAAGTTTATCCTGTGTTTACTCGCGGTGTGCGAGCGCCTTGTAAATTCCTAAAAGGTAAGATACGGTGAGTTGTTTATTTAGTTGTTAGAATGCACATTTAAAAAGAAAACATTATTTAGCAGTAGCTGGTGTAAATAAAAAAGGAAGTTTGACTCATTTGTTAGCTAGCATAAGCCGGGCATCCTGTTTCCTATATTATAACGCGGCAGTTTCTGTATGTTGTCTAGTTTAGCTTAGCCGGGGAGCTAAACATCTGCGAGCGTCTGGCCATTTTTGGGGCAGTTGGGCTCATAAAAAGCTCCGAATAGTTTAATTTTAAATTATGATGTTCAGTTTGTTAAACATTTTTGTGTTTTTATGTATGAGTTTTCTTGCAAACATGAGGTTTGAGGTAATAAATTGGGTTAATTACTTGTTTCCATGGGTTATGAGCTAAAATATACCTCCACGAAACGATTACAATTTAATTGATATTTTTACCATCAAATATTTTATTCCTATAATAATAATGATCCGTAGTCACGTGACAGCTATCGGGAACATTGAAGAAAAAAATGGCATATCTCTTTTCGCCCACATTGATTTTAACTGACTTGTACTTCGTAGAATCAACAATCTAGAAGACTGAACGATGGAGAAAGACGTGTACTACGTTAACAATTTATATGTGTCCTGTCTCCACCATGTTACAATACCGCCATCTTCTGGTCTTGATCTTCATCCTCCTCCTCTTTTCAGTTTAAATCCGTTTTTTAAAAAACTCTTCAAATTCTCTCTTCATTGACATTTTTCTCCATCTCATAAAATACTCTTCCCAGTGTACTTAACTGTTCCAAATTCATGGCCCTTGCGTGTAAATCCAAAGTTTACATGTCTGTCTGTGGAGATTTGTTTACTGTCAGTGTTTCCATAGCAACAGGAAGCACAGTCAGCATATTCAGCTTAATCTTTTTCTAATCTCTGACTGTCCAGTTAAGTAAGGTGAGTCTGCATTCAGAGTAGCCACAGATTACTGATCTTTGCTTCAAGATTCAATGTGGTGTAGCCTGGGTAAAATGGGAGGGTTGTGTCAGGAAGGATGTCTGGCGTAAAACCAGTGCCAGAGTTGTTGTGCGGATCAGATGGTCCACTGTGGTGACTCTTTGATGAGGGGAAAGTCGAAAGTCCAACACACACACACACACACTTTACTTTCTATATGCAATAATCTCCTTTGAAACAGTTAATGTTGAGATGTTTCTGCTACTCATGCTCTGTAAAGCCTTTATAACGGCTCTAATCAGAGTTGCTGTCAATTAGTGATTTTTGAGGCTGGTAACTCTAAATGAACTTCTCCTCTGCAGCAGAAGTAAGTTTTTGCCTTGCTTTCTTGGGACTTCATGAGAGCCAGTTTAATCATGGTGTTTGATGAGTTTTGCAAATGCACTTGACAATACTGTTCTTTTAAGAACTATTCCAGTACTGCTGACCTCCGTGTCTTAAAATAACAACTGCCTGTTGTTGTTACAGTTACATAATTACCTAATTCCATATGTATTATTTCATAGTTTTAAAATCCCCAGGATTGTTGTAGAACGTAGAAAATAAATCACTAAACGAAAACAAAGAAATTTGCTAGTTATCCCAAACTTTTGCGTGCGTGCGTGCGTCTTTTTATTGCACAAGACTAGTCTCCCACATGACACCCTACCTGCGAAACAAATGAAATTTGTTGTTTGTACAATGTTAAATATTTTTAGGCACATTGATGTCTGCTGTACAAATTTGTATTTTTTATGGTGTTAATAGTTCTGTAATACTTGTACTTACTGTACAATATTCTTTATTCCAGAGTAATTTGGTATCAATGGGTCGCAGAAAGTCAAAGCGAAAGCCTCCTCCCAAGAAGAAAATGACGGGAAACCTGGACACCCAGTTTACCTGCCCGTTTTGTAACCACGAGAAATCCTGCGACGTTAAAATGTAAGGCTCATCATCACTCACTCACTCATCTTCTATACCGCTTAATTCAGGGTCGCGGGGGCCTGGAACCTATCCCAGGAGGCTTAGGGCATGAGGCAGCGTACACCCTGGACAGGGTGTCAATCCATCACAGGGCACACACACATACACACACACACACACACACACTACAGGTAATTTGGGAACACCAGTCAACATAACCTACATGTCTTTGGACTGTGGGAGGAAACCGGAGAACATGGAGGAAACCCACCAAGCACGCGGAGAACATGCAAACTCCATGCACACAGAGATGGGAATCGAGCCTGGCCGGGAATCGAACCCGGACCCTGGAGGTACAAGGCGACAGTGCTAACCACTGCACCACCGTGCCGCCATATCCACATTATCGGTGACATTTAAAACAAGTTTTGGCATTTTGTGTCTAAATGTGAGGCGAAGGAACGGTGTAATGAAGTTCAACCGAGGGATAATTAAACCTCTGATGCTTTTGTGAGAGAAATTTCAAGCTATAGTTCCTCACTTGGGGTAGGAAATACAGAAATGAACCTTAATTGAAAAATCTGACCCGGACCGATTCTCTTTTATGGATTAGCACTGAACTCGATATTAAATGTATTTGTATAAAGGGTTTTTCTCAACACTTCCAAGGTGCTCCATGCCACATTCAGGAAATTGAGATAAACCTGTTAAAAACTCCATTAACCATGACTGCATATGCAGCGGTTTTGTAACAGCTTCTGTATTAAGACAAATACATCAGTTCTGTAAATAGGGTTGTAAAATCTGCACAGCTCTAGCCGAATTCTCAGGTTATAGTGCTGGCCGGGTTGCTGATAGAGCTGTGAATTACAGGTAGGCTGTCAGTTTGATTTGTCTTTAGCTGCTGTATTTCATATATTTTTAAAATATTTTAAATACTACAGAAAAGTATTTAATAAATAATAAAACTGTGTAACCTGTTTAGATGCCATGTCTTGTGCAAAGAGATTTTTCTTTTTCCATGCCAGTTTTCTGCTCCATACTCCAGTCCAGTAGGTGACAGTATTGCATCAACCTTCCGTAGAAAATGGAAGCAGTGTGTATTTTTGGCAAAAGCTGTGCTGCATTTTTGAGGAATTTATCAATTTTAGACCATGTGTAATTTGATTTTAAATTAAAGACTCATCCAGTAAGTCAGTTAATTTAATCAACTGACAAAAGATTAGTCTGCACAGCTCCATGTGAGAATACCAAGGCCACAGTAGACTTGTGTATAAGCCAAATCTGGCCAGCCATGTTTTGTTTTTTTATGTAGTTTTTTTATTTTTGTACAAATACAAATGTACTGACATTTCATTTGGCCTAAACTTTCATTTTAGATTAAAAAAAATTAAAATTATGTGTTTATGATATGGGTCTAATCCTGGTTAAAAAATAAAAATAAAAAAAAAATTTCAAGTAATTCAGACATTGTTTTCCAGGCCCAAAATAGATAACTGGACGATTGGGGTTGGACTTTGTGTTATGCCTCTGTCCAGCTTCACCATGTTATAACGTTAACCGGCTCCAGTTTAGCTAGAACTCGGTATAGGTCAGCCGTGTTCTGGACTTCGGTATTTTGGGGTTTCCCAAAAAACTAACGCAACAATTCGAAGTATCTATCTGGGATGAGAATTACCAAGGACTACCCGGTATGATATCACAATACCTGGGTAACAGTTTAATTAGGGCCCAAGCACTATAGGGTGCACAGGACCCTCTTGTTTTCCTATGGATTTTTTCCACTCTTGTGGACTTTTTGGGGATCTTAACATGCTCAAAAACTCATGATAATTGGCAGACAGGTTGGAATCTGCTGCCATTAGGATGCCTGAGAGTCGCGTGGCCCACACGAGATTTTTCTGGATACCTCATACACACTTTCATGTAGGCACACGAAACTTGGTACACATTTAGAGCTCATTGCGCCGAACAACTTTCGCACTGCATGTCATGGGCTCAACTCAACAGGAGGCTGGTTATTTTGGGTCGTTCAAAAAAATGCACCTGATGGATTTTGATAAACTCAAATACAATCATCACCAAACCGGGCCGATGTGATCAAAAGACATTGAGGATGCACAAATGCGGAGGGATTTTTGATATCTCAAACAGGTCAGCCGTGACAATGCCTAAAACCTAAAACCGGAATATTATTAATAACTTTGTGTGGCCTTATATTGAGTGATATTATATTCCGTGACATCACATTCAGTGACATCACATTGAGGAACATCATAGTGTGATGCTTTTTTTCCAGCAACTGTGTCCTATTATACACACGTACACATTACAAATGTTAACACGCACACACAAACACCTCTCTCACACACACACGCAAACACACTTATATCACACACATATTACAAATGTTAACACTCTCACACACATCTCTCTCACACACGCACGCACACACATGCACACGCATGCACAGACACGCACAGACGCACGCACACACACAAATACACACATATATACACACACATTACAAATGTTAACACTCTCGCACTCCACACACACTAACGCACTCAACAAATATTTAGGACATCAGCCCTGTATAGTGTCTGAAATGTGCAAGTTGTGTTGTGCACCCGGGTTGGCGATGACACAGGGTGCTTGGGCCCATAATCACATTATATTCATTAACGCGCAACCATATTTTATATTGCGTTTCTATTAGCATCATGATTTTAGAAATATATAGATTCTATTTTACTTTTTTAAAGAGATTATTACAATTCTAAACAAATTTCACAAGTATTTTGATTCTATCACACAGGATGCTATGCTTCCTGCCACTAAGTGAATTGTTTAGTGTGCCACCTGTAAGATTATACAGAAACGCCAACATTTACCACCTCAATTAATTTATACATTAAAAATTTATTAATATAAAGTAGATTTGAGTCTAAAAAATTCTACTGAAATGTAACTGGTTAACTGAAAAGATGGGTAACTGAAAAGATTTTTTTTTTTCTAGTATCTGAGGTGTTGGTCTTCAGCTCTTCCCATCAAAGGTTCGTCATAGGGACGACGCACAGGTTTTATGCCCATATTCCTGACGCATTCCTGATGCAACCCTCCCGTTTTGTCTGGGCTTGGGAACTGGCACTGCATTCGGTGGCTGGGGTTGAGGGCTAAATAGTATTATAACACCTTATAACAGCATAGTTACCCTAGTCCACTTTTTCTGAATCAACAAAAACAAATGGTTGAATTAAGTCTTGAAAATGTAGAAAATTTGTGATTTTTCCTGCTTTAACCCCTGTAATTCCAAAGTAATTCCATGGTTTCTTTTTTAAAAGACTTTGCACTTTGGCCTTTTTTTTTTGTTTATCCATCCATCCATTTGTTATTATAATTTTTTTCCTTTTTAGGGAACGAAGTCGAAACACGGGTATCATATCCTGTACCGTGTGCTTGGAGGAGTTCCAGACTCCCATCACCTGTATCCTTTAAACCAGCTTTAAGTAATCATCTTTGTGCTGTTTGTTTTATGCCGGAGTCATTTGTAAAGTGACGTTTGTCATTAGATATTTACTGTGCATTATGGGTAATAACATGTTCGAGCATCCGGAAAGACTAAACTGCACGAAGGATCCGGATCTTCTTAGAACCGTTTAAGGAAACTAGGTATGTATGTATATATGTTTGTAGTATTTCTATAGGAACTCAAATGTCATACTTCCCTAACCTCTGGCTCAGATCTCTCAGAACCTGTGGACGTCTACAGTGATTGGATCGATGCTTGTGAAGCAGCCAATCAGTAGCTCATCTCCTAGGGTCAGAGGTCAAGAAAGACTTAGGAAGACCTGTGCAAGACTTCAAGGTGTATTTTTCTATGATGAAATGTATCCTGTGAGATCCAGTTTGTCTCCTGAAGGATAGGAATTTTTTTCAGTCATATGTAGTCATGGTGTTGCCATTCATTGGTGTTACACGATGTAGAAACACCAAGGAATATTCGGTGAGTTTGGGAGTGGTGCATTTGATAATACCCGATTGGACCCACGTTTTTCATTTGAGAATTTGTGAACTTTTAGTTTATGAACTTCTTAGTTAATGTTTAGGTTTTTATATGTTTGATGATCAGTCAAGTAAAATGTCAATAAAGTGTATCTTCCTTGTAAGGAAGTTTGTGGTGAAATTAGTCAATTTGGAGTTATTTCTACACACGAAGTGTGTAACATGTCCCTACTATTTACGTCACCCTGAATGTAGTGATGCATGTAAATGGAAGGTAGGTTGTAATCGATGATGGTGCATTCCTACACCATGCACACACACTTTCTTGGAGTTTGATGGAAACCCACACAGACCCCAGGAGAACTTGCAGACAGTAACTTGAGCTCAGGATTGAAATAGAACTTTTGAAGATGTACATTAATAATGGTCTTAATTGCTTTGGAGCCAGTACGTCACATCCGACACAGAAACATGCGACTTGTGCATCTTATAGCAATTTTATTGCAAAGCCTTGGCATTAAACAACTCGTCATTACATGGTCACTATGGTTGCTAGGCAACACAAAGGAAAATGCACTGCTTGGCCAAAAACAAGTTGCCCACACTAATGTTTTGTTTTAAATTTTGTTTTTGATTACAGAGCACAAAGTGGTAGGCACTTTAAGTGTGAAATGAACAATCTTTTACACTTTTTAAACTGAAAAATTCCTGGACTTGATGTAAAGAAAAACAACAATGCATGGATGTGATGAGCTGATCATTCAATACATTGAGGTCATCAGCTGGCTTTATTTTATTGCCACATAATGTTGTTGAGCCTAGACCTGACCAATGGAAGCAACCCACTGCCTCCAGAGTCTTGTGTACAGTGAGCAGTAGGCAGAATGGGTGCATCGCTTAATGCGCTTCCCTTCTTGGAATAGGGTCAATCTGGACTCATCAAACTATTGGATCTTTTTCCATTTGCGGCAAAATCCAATATATTTGTGCTCCCTAACAAAGGTTTTTTTTGATTAGCCTCACTGAGACGCTGTGTTCTTCTAGCCACAGAGCTGTTTAGTCCCAATCCCAGTGAGTTCTCATCATATTGTGTGCGTATGTAAATGCTCTCTTTTACTTTCACTATTAAAAAAAGATGTGATGTCAGCTGTTGATTCTTTTATGATGCAACTTCAAGTGTTTCTGACCTCCATTCTTTTTCTTTTTTTTTCTCCCAAAAAACATTTATTTCATGAAGTTAACAGTTCAGAATTATCTGGACTTTTTTGACCAGATTTTAATAATGCATAAATGGGTTATTAACCCTGTTCCGGTCATTTAAATTCTCATTACTTTGTTTTCTTTGCCAGATTCAGGCCAAAAATCTGACCCTTCTGAAGTGACCCTTCTGAGTCACTGAGCTACATTTTTTGTCCTATGGTGTTTAACTAAAATATGACCACAAGATGGCACTCATGAAACACTGGAATGAACACACACTGCCACGTGCTGCACTTGAGAAGTCATATATTTACTAGAAGTGCACAGATCATGTGATTCCCTTGCTGATTTGTGTACAGCACCATCAGTGGGTATGGATTAATAAAGTCTTGTCAGCTGTTACTACAGGCCTTAATATCCCTCCTGCCTCTGGGGTTCAGTGAGAGTCATAAGTCACAGAAGTCAGCAGCGGCCTGTTCACCCTGTACTGGAGAATAGGAGTGGTGTTGCGTTTGTCTGTGTTCCCTTTTCAGGATAAGACACATGCAGTACTTTTCTGCTCTGGTCAATTTTCTGTTTCTATAATGATGGATTCATGTAACGCTAAATGGATAAAAAGTTTGCTATTGTTTAGTAAATAAAAATGTTTGCTTTGGCAAACATCTGAGGTATAATTTTAATAAAACAGGGATGTGTTATATTGTAAAATATATAACTTCACTAGTTTTATTCCTCTATATCCGCAAGCTGTAGTGTTTTGTAATTATTTTTACTTAATGCTCACCCTTTTCAGGGTCTGAGAAATGTTTTGAACATCACGCCTTTTTACAAACTATTTGCGTAATATACAGTACTGCTCAAAAGTCTTGATCCACAACTTATTTCTTCATATTTCACTTTTAAAGAGATTACCTTCCTCATATTTTTTATTATAATAGTCTTTAGAGATAGTTCTCGAGGCTTTCTGAAGGATGTTTTTGACTCGCATTTTCCACCCAGTCCCTGTATCTGAGCAGTTTCAGAAGTTTCAGGTTTTTTTTTCGACCACACAGAGACCTATGAATCAGTCAAGCATAAAAAAAACCCTTCTAACTTAAGACATGAACCAGCGAGAAACAGGTGCTGATGATAACAGATGATGAGGCCAGTGATTAGTATACTGATGATGCTGAATGCTGAGCGGTTGGAACGGACGAGAGGGGAAACTGGATGCAGTACCGGTCCCAAGCCCGGATAAAATGGGAGGGTTGTGTCAAGAAGAGCATCCAGCATAAAACCTG
The DNA here is from genome assembly GCA_028565275.1 of Leiocassis micropogon. Taxonomy (NCBI): domain Eukaryota; kingdom Metazoa; phylum Chordata; class Actinopteri; order Siluriformes; family Bagridae; genus Leiocassis; species Leiocassis micropogon. Next base: position 17,215,131 of record JAOVVA010000026.1, on the reverse strand, counting down.
TCCCATTTTGTTGTGTGAATTGGATGGGCCGCTCATGCGACCCCTTTGATGGGAACAGCCGAAAGACTAACAACAATATAAAGAAATTATGGGGTGCCTCAAGACTTTTGCACAGTACTGTAGGTATGCTTTAGAATGTATTGTGTATTTTAATTAGCAGGTGACCCTGTAAGTCTATCCTGATCTTTTGTGAAAACATTTATATTTTTAATACCAGATGATAAGTGGTCCATAATAAGTAAAATAACATTTTATACAATTTCAACTGCAATCGGTCAGCTTTTAGGTCTGGTCCTGATGGTCAAAGATTCGTATTACTGCCTGCTATAATAATCTTCTAATAATGACCAAGACCTTTGCTCGGAGTGCATGTGCTCATATCGTTACACACTCATGCACGGTTGCAATTACTTGCTGAATTCCACGCGAACTTGAAAAGTAGTGCACTTCAGTAACTTTGTGTAAGTATGTGGCTGTGTTCTCACTTCAGATGGGATTTACTAATAAGGAAATAAGCCCTTCTATGCCTTAGTGAAACCCAATGTGCACCTGATCTGTCTGCCCAAACATCACCTTCCATCTAATCAGGACTTGATTTTATTTTGAAAGAGCTGTTTGACATGACGCCATTTAACTCTCAAGTGAATTTTGTATCTCATTCTTCTCTACTGGTAGATGAGGTGACACTGGAGACTTACCCGGCAGATTTTACAGCACACTTTGGATTTTCCCTCTAGAGGTGGAATAGTTTAAAGGTTTCCAAATTGCTTCCATGTGGAGCACCTTCAGGAACCAAGAACTATTTTAGGAATGCATTTTTCTAACAATGCATAATTGGCACAGATAACAGGTCATGTAAAGACCATGTAAAGTCAAGCATCTTAGCCTCAGATGCTCTGGCTATGGATTACTTTTCTGCACTGTATTGTATGTTTTGTATTTCAGGACCTTGAAGGTTCCAATCTACGCTTGTGTACAGACTTATATAACTTAACACATAACATAACTTCCAACTAAATTCTATGAAGAAGATAAAATAATTTGATTGAAACTGATTGAGATGTCCTCTATGGTGTCATGATTGCCTCTAAGCATTTTATTGTCACATTTGGCTTGATTTTCATGTTTGAAGACACACTGCCGGACTCTTGTCCTATAAAACTAGATCGGAACCCTTCACCCAACTCCTTTTAAAATTCCCCAAATCTCTACTTCATATTTAAAAAGTAAACTCCGGTTATTTTTATACTGTGTTGTATTGTGTTTCTGCATGTGAACAGAAGTGATGCATGAGGAATGTATTATTCAAGGCACAGACTATGTTTTAACATTTAGCTGTAATGGAAACATTCTATTAAACGTTACACACTTCCAAAAGCCATGCAATACTGGAGTGGTGTACATTACATTCTTCGCGTCATCTTGTACCGCACCTGTAGATTTTAGCTCGATTTAAAGCCTCCCGGCAACACAGTATGTCCATCCGCGTACCGTCTTCTAATTCATATTACGCTGGTGTCAAAGAGACAGAACACAACACTGGACCAAGACAAGGACGGGTTTGATTTTAGATGTCTGACTGGAACAAAGTGTTCTCTAAGGTGTTTTGGGCGACAAAGCTTGTCTCGTAAAGGTGGATAGAATTCTTAGGCGTTAGTGGGTGTTGTTGGCGTGCTTGGTTAGTACAATAGCATCTTTGTCAAACCTTTTTTTTTTTTGTTACTTCCTCTGAGCCAAACTTCATATCTGAAGACTTGCAATCATCAGCAGCAACAGTCGACATTCAGGGCTATTTTCAAACCAAATCAAACTATAAGGCATCGTAAATATTCTAGATTTTTTTTTTGTTTCACCGCCATTTTTAAAGCATAGTTTGTCCATTTGTTAAAAACAGAATGTCATGCAAAGTGGTGACAGGAAGCTGCTACACTCGAAAACATACAAATATAATCGATTCTGAGTGAGAAGCAGGGACAGCCCGTGGCAGGAAAACAAACATTTATATATATATATTTTATTCCATCTTAAATTAAACCTAATGTTCTGGTTCGGCGGATTGCTGTTAAGAGTTTGCGTGGTCTTGCAGGATGAGGTTTACATTTTTTTTTTTAAAACCGTGGGCAAGAAATAAGTGAATTTAAAAAAGCAGTGGTGTGTAGCCGTCTTAGTCAGAGTACTGGTATCCGTCAATCTGCATGTCCTGGCCGTTGTCCATGTAGTCTTCAGCGTAAGTGCAGTACTTTTTGTCATAGACCTGACGCGGGAGCCCGTACACAGTCATGCCGGACTGCGATGCCACCTTGTTAGTACCCATCTGCAGTGAGACGATGGAAGTGTCACAGTTTTCCATGTCCAGCTTCTTCTCGAAGATCTGTCGCTTGGTACCCGGTGCCGTCATACCGGACTGAGTAGCAAGGGAAAAATAAATAAATTAATTAATTAATTAATTAATGAAGGTAATACTGTTAATAATTGTAAGTCTAGGCCTGCATAGCCAAAAGTATGTGGACACTCATGTCTTCCCCATGCTGTTATCTTTGTGTGCTGTAGCGTTACAATTTCTTTTCACTGGAACCAAAAGGGTTTAAACCTATTCCACCATGACAGTGTCCCTGTTCACATAGTCAGCTCCATGGTTCGGATTGGAAGAACCTGAGTAGTGTGCACAGAACCCGGACCTCAACTCTTTGGGTTAAACCAGAATGTTGATCATTCCCCAGGTCGCCTTGTCCAAATGAACTAATCTTCATGTGTCTGAATGTAGTGGAAAGCCACTGCATGTTTATGAAATGTCCACAAACTTATGGCCATTAACAATAATGTAATGGAAAAAAAACTACAATTTGTAATAATTATTTCCTGCTGATTTTGGAACTAAAGCTTTACAGTTTGCCTTCTGTTGTGATGAATACTCGTGACAGCCAGTGAAACATGTGACATAGCTGCTGAGTTAAATTACAACCAATGTGTAAAACACTGCAGATAATCACAGATTACATGGACTGGGTTAAACATGACCAAATATGAAGCGGTGATGTTACACTTTATAAGCACCTGATTGGCTCCTTTGTTAGTTCCCATCTGCAGGCTGATTGTTGACTGGTCCAGAGGATTCTCCATGCCAGCTTTGGGGTCATACAGGTGACGCCGTGTTCCGTATGATGTCATCCCCTTCTGGCTGGCGAACTTGTTGGTCCCCATCTGAGAGAATCCAAATAAGAAAACAACAAAAGCATTGCCAGTATTAATACAGGGGGCCAAGAGTTAATAAAAAAGTAAGAGTAAACTTGATTGTGTGTTTATTTTGTGCAACATATGCCGCTGTATCATATTGTTGCAGTTTTTGCTGAATGTATTTGGATCGAACATATTCCTAGTGGTACCAGACACCGTGTACACACAAAGCATATTAAACCTCTGAAGTTTCTATAGACAAAAGATATAACAGAGAAACACAGACTAACCTGAAGGCCGATAACGTTGCGACCCTCCTTCAGTTTCTCAGGCGCGAACCTACGCTGCTGTTTCTCTGCATACTTCACCCCGATGTCAGATTTAGTATGGACACCTTTAGATTTAGCCTGGACACAGTAAGATGGGAAAAAATAAAGAAGTGAAATATGTAAAGAGAGCAATTCATGTTCTGTATTGCAAATGTTTTGCAGTCCACTGAATGATTTAAATTCCCCATTGGGTCCTCTCATACAAGCTAATCCTTGATATGTTATAAAGGGAACATTTTTTAGACATTCGGATGGGTCTTTAGTATGCATGTTTAAACAAACAAAATAAAACCCATGAAGAAAAACAATCCCTGATTTGTCCTTTTCAATTTTTTTTGCATTGACCAGAGTTTAAACATACTGATTAGATTTCCCCCCTAATGTGACCTCATATAAGAAGATCCCCTCCAATGATTCGTTGCTCAGCTCTGTTGTTCTCTGGTGTGACATGACCCAGCACGAGCTCATTATCATAGACAATGAAACAGCATGTTCAGAAGAGGAGTGAAACAAAGAATTTGAGGTGTGAAAAAAACTTGGGGCATTAACACACACACTTTGGGTGAGCTGTTAAAGAAATGGTAACATGTGGGACCTTTAAACGTGTGCTGTATCATGGTGTACTGAAATGATTTAAAGTTTACTCCTTTAACACATTATCCATTTACATTATAAAGTACAGTATGTCTACCAAGTTGGGACTAAAATGATATTATTACTTCTTTCTAAATAAATCTACACAGCTTATTTCACATCATTGTTTCCATAGTAACAGCTCATTCAAGGGCACCTGTATGGCAGATACTCCTCATCATCTAGAACTAATAATGACTCAAAGACGGGATACTACAGGTGAACATGGCAGGTCTTTTAGCAACAGAGATCACTTTCAATCACTTTACATACTGTAAGCCAATCAGGCTTTATCTAAATAAAATTGCAAACAATGTGCATATACTTTTTGGTTAATCCTGTGAATATTTCTCACAGTCCGCTAGCGGACTGGCTGAAAAATAATCCAGTGTTCGTTCACAGTCCTTGCTCTGTAAACAGGAAAGAAACAAAGTGCTGCAGATCACGCCACATAACACCATTCCAGCCAACCAGCAATGGGGCGTTTGGACCTTCCTTAGATAGAGTATTTTTCCTCTGTAAAAGGACAACCTGCATTTTTTTAACGTATCAATTTCAAGAGCATGAAAAAAAAAAAAGTAGTCTGGTTTATTCATTATGTCACCATGCATTATAAGACATACATGATGTATACCTTTTACTTTAGTCAGGTACTAAAACAAGAGAAAACACTTCAGCCGGTGTAGTGTCGAGTTTCTACCTTGTAGTCCCGAGCTTCTGGGTTTGATCCTGAGCGTGGGTAACTGCATGGATTGGTAATAGATTTCCCCTCAAATGTCCCCTTTGGGATCAGTAAAGTACACTGCCTGGCCAAAAAAGTCGCACACACTAATATTTCATTCGACCGCCTTTAGCTTTGATTACAGCACGGAATCTGGTAATGTGTGAAAATGATTCCTCAAGCTCCCAGAACCACTCTTCCATAGTTTGAGACCTGGAATGTATCCATGCCATTAGGAAAGAAAAATATCCACTGATCATTCAGTACATTCAGGTCGTCAGCTGACTTCATTTTATTCCCACATAACATTGCTGAGTCTAGACCTGACCAACTGAAGTTACTCCAGATCAAATAGTACTGTACCTTCAAGGCTTGGACAGTGGACACTAGGCATGATGGCTGCATCGCTCTGCATAAGGACTCATCATACCACATGGATTTTTTTCCAATCCCTGCAAACTGATTAATTTTCCCAATTAGCATTACTAACAAGTGGAGTTATATGGCCAGATGTTTAGTCCTAATCCTGTGTACATCACCCTGTGTAAATGCTCTTACTTAAACA
>JAOVVA010000026.1:17185550-17206796 GCA_028565275.1 Leiocassis micropogon | reverse complement strand
TGCTTTGCGGCAATGACAATTGCTAAAAGCGCTATACAAATAAAATTGAATTGAATTGAATTGAATTGAATTGAATTATTTACATAAGGAAATATTTTAATTAATTACTTTTTGATATTGACTTTATTTTACAATTATAATGCACATGGTACATTGCTTACGTTGATAACCTTGCTAAATAATAATAATCTTCAATCAAAAAACAATTCTGGCCTGTGTATTTTTTTTTACATATTGATATGTCATTTTTGGTGAATTTACTTAATTCTGTTTAATGAGTTTAACCTAAACATACCAATTTTTACCTTTATTTACCATTATTTATTTTTGTTCAACTTGCATACAAGAATTAACATTTTTGCAGGGGATGTCCAAAGACTGGGTTAAATAGAACTGAAAATTGAACTACAGTAGCTACTGTATAAATAGCTAGAGAGCAATTAATTTGTTCATATTTTACTGTGCTACTGTTTGAAAATTCTGGACCAGCTTGTGTTGATTGGTTAATGTTTTGAAAAACCTGTGGTAGCTGGTCTTAAAATTTTTTATAATATTTGTTAATAAAGTCATAGACCTGAATATAATCCTTTCATTTCATCCTTTCAATTTCATCCTTTTTATTGGTCAATTAATAATTGATGTCTCAATGTGTTTATTACAATCTTATCATTTATTTATAATGGATTATTTGTCTGTAGATGTATTGATTAAAAATTACATTCTTGAAGCAGGCTGTAACCGATACTGGGACCTGCCATTAGAAGGAAATACTTCACCTTTTACAGGATGTTGAGGAGTACATTTTATTGATATTTAACATACTAAACACAGTATAATGAAATATATGATTTCTATATGGGCCAGGGGTAGCTCAGTGGATAAGGCATTGGACTACGGTTCGGAAGATCCCAGGTTCAAACCCCACAACCACCAAGTTGCCACTGTTGGGCCCTTGAGCAAGGCCCTTAACCCTCAACTGCTCAGATGTATAATGAGCTAAAAATGTAAGTCGCTCTGGATAAGAGCGTCTGCCAAATGCCCAAATGTACATGTTCTTTGCTTTAAGACAGTTAAACTGGTTCAGAGTTTTATTAAACAGTTAAACAGAGTTTTATTGCAATGTCTGATTTCTGCTGGTCATTCCATTATTTTGTCTACCTCATAAATATTAGCCATAACTCTTGAGCACAGAAATGAAGGGATTCAGAAAATCACTGGCTCACATGCACGAAAGCACTTACACAAATAACGCTATTATTAGCATTTAAAAACTGCCAGAAAATCCTTCAGCTTAGAAAACTCTAAAAAGTCCTGATTTGTTTGGGTCACGTGAACGCTGATGGTTCCAAAAAAATATTTGTTACACACTTGCATTCTCCAGCAGAGCCTATGAGATCACTGTTCATTCTTTACTCTATTCCCCAAGCATTTCTGCAGAATGAGGGAGAGCGGAGTGGAGCATTCAATTCAGTGTTTTAAAAAATGTGCGTGCTTACAAAAAATACATCTGCATGAAAATGCGATATAAATGGAGGAATGTATGCACGCTCAGTAAGGAACGTTCGTAATTCACTCACCATCCCAGCCAGTGTGATCAGAGTGCTCTGAACCTGCGTGTGGTTGACGTTCTCAAACAGGTCGTTTGCCTCAAAGATGTCATGTGGCCTCAGACCGTAATCCTGAATGGCTCGGACAAAATTTCCTATGTTTTCCAACTGTAATAAAAGAGGACGGTTTGTGTTTAAAACACAGCCATTTTTGAACATTGAATTCTATATAAAGACAGATCTGTGCTGCAAAACATTCTGTTTAAATCTGGCATCAATCAGCAGTTTCCTCTTTACTTTTTTTGAGAGAGAAACTGCACAACATGTGTTACAATCTGTTCTGGTTCTCGGCAGATAAAAAAAAAAACAATAATAAATAATAAAACCATGTATTTAACTGTTTACAGAAAACTTAGAAGAGTAGAAGACAAAACAAAAAATACTGGTTTAACAAAACCCAGCAATATTACCCAACATTTAACCATTTATTTAATACTTTCTTTAGGGATTCATGATTTAAGGTTAATGTGGGTGTTTTAAATGAATTGTAGCATTGGTGTGAAATAATCCAATGAATAATTCAATCAATTTCATATGGATTTAAGTCAATCCTACACAGAACAGCTTCCCAGTTCGCCTCAATACATTGCAAGGCACATTACAATAAGTGTGTATACCATGCGGACAAAAGGTTTTCAAATGTGTTATCTTTCACACTCACGTTAAAATGGATTCGATTTTTACTCACCATTCCACACAAAGTAACAACAGATGTGTGGAGTGTTTTGCTAATTTATAAAAACAAAAATAAAGACTGAAATATCACATTTGCATAAGTATTTAGACTTGGTTTAAAGCACCAAGAATAGTTCAAGCTCAACCAGGTTGAACGAGCAGAGTCAGTACACAGCCATTATCTGGACCCTTCAAAGATTCTCTATTGGGTTCAGGTCCAAAAATACTTTTTTTTTTTTTTTTTAACTCAGGATTCTCTTGATTTTTCTGCATCTATTTCCCCCCTTTATTCTGACTCATCTCCCAGTCGCAGAAAAATATCCTCACAGTATGATACTGCCAAAGTTACATTTGATTGTAGGGATGGTTTTAACAAGGTGATTCACACTGCCTGATTTCCTGATATAAAATAGTTCAATCTTTGTATCATCAGAGCACATTTTGCTCATTCAGGTGCTTTTTCTGGCAAAACCCAGCCAGCTGTCATGCACCTTTCAGTGAGGAATAGCTTCTGTCTGGCAACTGTACCATACAGGCCCAATTGGTTGAGTGCTGCAGTGATGGCTGTCCATCTGTAAGTCTCTCCCATCTCCACAAGGGAACTCAGAATCTCATTTATAATGACCCTTAGGTTCTTGGTTAGGTTCCTTCATCCCTCATTACTGCTGGGAACTTACGTTCAATTTATTCAATTAGGCACAGGTGAACTCCAATCATGTTGGAGAAGAATCTCATGGACCACTGATAAGAGTAGGATGCACCAGAGCTCAACTGCAAGTGTCATAAAAAATGAGTTAAATACTTATATAAATTGTATATTTGAGTCTTTATTTATAAATTTTTTTGAAGGGGGGTAATTAAGTTGTATCCAATTCCCACCAAAGAACACCTGTTTTTACTTTCTCATTGTGGAGGGCTGAGTGTATAATAATGAGAAAAAAAGGAGTTGGATCCATTTTCACATGAGTTTCGAACATAACAAAATGTGGAAAACTTAAAAGAATGTGAAAACTTTCTTTCAGCACTGTATAGGGTGAAGCTCCTTTACAGCCTCACAGCTCGAGGAGTCCCTGGTTTGATCCTGAGATTGGATTTTTGCATGTTCTCCCATGTCTGCACAGGTTTCCTATGGATGCTCCAGCTTCCATCCACCACCCAAAAATATAAACTGCCTCTAGGTGCGAGTGAGTGCGGAAATGTGCTTTAAAACTGGCATTGCATCCTGTGTGAGTTTCTGTTTTGCATCCGAGATCCACTCAGTATCCCAGAACACCGTCACCAGAATAAAGTGGCTACTGAAGGATATAAAAGGATAAATTCATATTGATAGAAGGCTAATGACTGTGTAATCCTGCTTTATTGTTGCACTAAGGGCTATTCCTAGTAAGATCGTGATGCTTAAATAGCAGCAGCAGCAGGAAATAGATTACACTGAAAATTATGTAAAAAATTCTATATTCTTCTTTATTTCATAATATACTTTCTTTATTTTATTTTATAATATATTATTGTAAAAAAAAAACAGTGTTGCTTACTTTCATTCATAAATAGGGAAATGTGCTGCATTAAAGCTCAGTGGTGTTTGACTCACTGATTGAACATTTTCTAAATCAGGAAATACCAATTTGGTATTGGCATCTGTTCAATAGGGACCCAAAGAATAAAAAAACTTTGCCTAAGGAACATCAAACTATATCATTACTGTATATACTCTATGGCCAAAGGTTTGTGCACACCTGACCATCACAGCCAGGTACAGTTTGTATAAATGGCCTAGAGATGCCATGCACCCTCCAGTTCTTACCTTTTACAAATAATAGATCAGTATATCGTTTAATTTTTGATATCCACATCATTTAATGTGTGATAACAGATTTTAAAGAAATATGAATTAAGACTGTTGGCTAATTTTAATAAGCTCGGAAGAGTCACACACACACACACACACACACACACACACACACACACACACACACACACACACACACACGCACACGCACACACGGATGTTCTAAACTATACTATAATATGCATTTTGGTCACACTACCCACTACAAACGCAACAATAATTATCATAAGCTGAACATTTTTAAGGCTGTGAAACTAATTCAGTGCATAGAGTCCTTTAGGTTTAAGATACATATGGAGAAAATCTCCTTTGATGCCGATCTAAGCCTGCGTTAAAGGATTTTGCAGAAGTTTTATCTAGATATTTGGCTCACCACGGGCTTTACGCCGAGTTATTTTTCAGAGGGATGAATAGGTCCAGTGTGTTTAGCAGTCGTGCCGTGTAATGTAATCTTAGTAGGAACTATTATATGATTGTAGAAAAGCATAGAGTATGTTGGGTTTTTTCAGAAAAGAAATTTACCTGATGCCAGTTCTGAGTGGAGTTGTTGATCTTTCTCACAGAGCCGGGCTGGAGAGCATTGATGAGTCTGATTAAACAAATAAAAAGGAAAAGAAGAGGTGAACAGCACAGATTGATATATATTTTTATTTATATTATTGCTTAAATGATTTTCAGAGCTGATACATATTATACCTCAACTATGACTGATCGGAAAGTGTTGGTTAATTTTCTATAAACCGCACTTCAATACATTAAGGTTTCTGCTGTAACACTGAATTCACAGAAGTTTGTATGGCAAACGCTCAAGAACAAATAACCATAGGATTAAATGTATTGCTCTTTAAAGAATTAGTGATATAATGAAGCTTTTTGTAAGAGCTTATTTATTTAAAAATCTTCCAGGCTCTAATACAGAACCTCAGTTTTTGACTTTTAATTCTAACAACAACAACAAAGAATTACCTTTCTACAAATTCTGCCCATCCCATGTCAGACCCTAAAATGTTCTCATTGTATGTAACTGCAGTGATTCTGGAGCTGTTACTCACTCGCACAAGATGACGCCATCTTTAAGGCCCTCCATGAAGTTGTCTGGAACTTTGCGCCCAGTGAGCTCATGGATCCAAATCTTGAGCTCCTCCTCCTTCTGAGGGTCATACTTCTGTGCAAGCTGGAGGTTAAATGCCAAACAGGGTCACTGTAGCACCTTGAACACATTTCTATTACATTTCTAGCTGCTTCTTTAAAAAGACAACAAGCATGGAGCTCCTCTGAAATTTACCTTAGTTTCATGTTGTTATTACTGATAAAATGTTCACAGACGAAATGTACACGGTTTACCTTAATTATAGCAACAATCAATTAATGGCGGTTATCGCAACTTCAGAAAGACATCGCACCGGGATGATGAGTGTTATGGAGAGGATATAAACTGACAAAAGATGTTGGTTCTTTTAGACTTCGCAAAACTATCATCCACCAATCCTTCATGGAAAATACTCTTATTTCCAAGACATGAAAATTTCTGTTACATTATAATGTTTAACCATATCAATATTTATAGTGACCACAGTTTATAAACTAATATCCCATCAAGACATTTCAGCCCATAAATGTCCACAAATGTCAACACTGTTTAATGTCCATAAATGATCTTCCTTTCATTCAAAGGGCTTCTTAAAATACCAGTCATGAGATAGAGGGATATGAAAAAGGCATTTCTGTATAAACAACTTCAAAATACTTCAAAATAGAGTTTTTTTGTGTCTCTTTTTCTGAAATGTTTGTGCTCCCTACGTCTGAAGACTGAGAGAGAAAAGAGACCGAGAGAAAGGAGAGAAAGAAAGCGTGCCAACAATAACACTGATTTCAAAGCAGCAGGGGTTTGCTTGGCTTCCACTTCAGCACACCAAACTTGGGAGTAACATACCGCTCTCTCCACTTTTCTCTCTCTCTTCTCTGTCTCTCTCTGTCTCTCCCTCTCTCACACAGGCACAAACACCATCATAATTACATATACATACACTTATCTCTGTATCTCACACCCTACACAGATGTCTATCCATCATCAGCTGACCTTCCCACCATCTCTCTCTCTCTCTCCCTCTCTCTCTCTCACTCTCTCTCTACCTTCATTCTCTGCTGTCCTTTTAAAGTGAAACACTTACACATGCTAACCACATCCGTTTATGGGCTGTAAGACGGACAGACGTCGTCTCCAGCCAAGGAATTCTGCTCAGGCCTTCATTTGTTGTTTTTCTCCCTCACTGTGGACATGGAGGAATGCTATCAAAACTGGCTTCTCTCCTGTGTTTCTCTTTCTAAACGGTGTGCATGCTGTTGTGGGTTGTCTGAATCCAGAACCGTTTAAGTATCAGTCCAAAGAGCAAATTATAACTGTGTATAAAAAATTCAGGAGCCCATTACTGGAGTATAACTCTCTGAGCTATAATCCTCTGTCAACTTGTTTTCAAAGTTCTGAGGCAATGACTGTGCAAAAAGCAGCAAATGCTTATTTAAGTTTAGGGTACAAGGTTCTCTGTGGAACCTTATCTCTTATTTCTTAGGCTAGGCTATTCTATGGCGCTCTACCTAAATCACAAACTGTTTACACTACGCCACTTTCCTGAGGCTGTGGACTCAGAGCGAGCTCTGTACTTCCTTATTTGGGGAACAGAAAGTCACAGGCCTGTCACTCAGATGGACACAGAGGCCTAATATCATGGATACACCCTCATCCACTGGGTCACTCGTCATGATGGGCTGAAAACACATGGAGCATGCTGGGAAATATGACAAAGAGTCACAGTCTTTTTTTGTCACTTGCCCACAGAAATACAAAAAAAAAAAACCCCACAAAACAGAATCCACTGAGAGAGATCGGTATTGCTTTAAAAAGAACCAACAATGGTGTTCATGCATGGCTTTCACACAGACTTTGCACACATCCTCATATACACACACTGTCAGAAATGAATGAATAAAATAGAATTGAATTGAATGAACTTTTCCATGTTGTTGGCACGGTAGCATTAGGTGTACATTTTGTATGTTTGGTATGCGTACTTTACCTGGGGTAGTGCATGTGTGTTACATTAATTAGTTTTTAGAGTAAAGCTTTAAAGGTGTGTCAGTCATACAATTATGTACCTTAGGTTCAATTGTAAAGTATATAAAAATATATGTAAAATATATACATACTCTAGGAACAAAGACCTGCACACATACACACACAGACATAATGATTACTGTAGCTAATAAATGCTATCCCCAAACTTAGACTTAACTCTTGCATTAACCTCATTAACTAATGAAAAACATTCTATCTTTCATAGTTTTTTAATAAATGCATTAAAACCTCACGATTTTGTGAGGCCCTTGTGATCTCTTCAAAGGCTTGTGACTGAGGTTGCTCAATAGTTCAGGACTGAAATTCTCTCAAACAGTTTTTTGTACCTGAGCCTTCAACAATGAAACTGGACTCCATGTTAAATTTAACACATTTCCTGTTATACTGAACTTCCAGCCTCCTAACACACAGCATGACTGCTGATCAATCCCTGATATATCTGATATCGCCCAAATGAGGATGGGTTCCCCATGGAGTCTCAAGGTTTCTCCCTATTGCCATCTCAGGGAGACTTTCCTTGCCACTGTCGCATCAGGAACAAACTGATAATTATGATTATACAGTATATACTGTATATAAAATAAGTCTTTCTATGGTTCACTTTTTTTTGTGTATGCGTGTTTTGTGTTTTATGGGGACCTGAAAGCACTAAATATCCTCGCAATTCATTTCAGTTTTATTTATATAGCGCATTTAACAATGGTCATTGTCGCAAAGCAGTTTATAATAATGCAGGATTTTGATTCTGTAAGCTTGTTGCTATATATTAATATATATATATTCATATATACTATAATATTATGATAATAATTACGATAATAATAATATAATATAATTAAGATTATATTCATATAATATACATCATACTATTTTTCTTTTCCTGAAGTGTGTATACTTTTATTTTTCGCTGACTGTGTGTGTATATAAAAACAATGAACATTATTAAACGCGCTATAAATATAAAACTGAAGTAAACAGTGAGGACACTTGACAATATCCTTCATTCTGAGGACATTTTGTCTTTTCAGCTCCACACAAAGGCCTAAACATGCGCACACAAAGGAGAACTATAGAAAAACACATTTTATTTCTTTACACACAGGCTCAATATAAACTACGCCTGTCCTGAAGACACCGTCAAATGTTTTGGCACTCTGGCGCGTCAAAGCCCAAGCAGCCACCGCCTCCTGATTTAAAGCCCCAGTGCGCCGCGCGCGCTCCCGCTACACACCGTGCACGCTGCTATCGCGAGAACGCGTCTCTTACCTTACTTTTCACCTCCGCTGAAAGTCCGAAAGCTGGACCGCTTCTGAAGTGCTGTGACATTTTTTAATAGATTTTTAGAAGGAAAAAAGAAGTAGAAGAAATGCGTCAGTTGGGAAAAACCTGAAGAAGAGTTATCCTGCCCAAGCAGATATCGATGGAAAAAAACTGAGCCCGGTGCTGATGTTGGGGGGGATTTGCTTCCTCGGTTACTATCCCGTTTTTCCCCGCATTAGGAGAGCAGAAGCGTCACAACGCCACACTTTTTCCCCCAATCTTTTTTAAACTCTTCCCGTCTGCGCGTGTCCGCCGTGCGCTCTCATTGGCCAGGGACGTCGTCCAATCCGCGCGTTACGTCTTCCTCCCGGTGATGTCAGCAGCATGGCATTAAAACTCGGCTGCTGTCATTTTTTCCGCCCTGAATAGAATTTACGGATGCCCCTTATTTGTCTGCAAATATGCTGCACTTGTACTTCTGTTTACATAAGCTGCTTTCAGTAGACGCAGACATAATTGGATTAATAATAATAATAATAATAAAAAAAGACTAAAGCTATTTTGTTAGCTTTGGCAGACACACTCGAGTAAAATCAGCATCTCTACAGACAAAGGATAAAGTTTATAAGGAAAATCCACTCTCAACTACTTGCATATTAAACTTTACGAATGAGTCCAGGATTTATTGTCACCTCATGACATTTTTTCCCGTCCATTTTCACCATATTTAATGGATTTCTACATTACCCACAAATCCCTTTAACTACCTCATGATAATGGAACCAGCAGGATTTGGCTCTTGTCTACCTAAAGACATAACAAGAACTACAGTAACACCGAATCAAGAATAATGATTCAGTGAATCAAGAATAATGAGTCAGTGTTACTGTAGTCCTTGTGTCTTCCAAGCTCTCACAGCTGATCATTTGCACGCTCTGATTTAAAAAGATTACAATCAACAGCTTTAACTTCCTCATTAATACTGCTGTCAGCACCACAGTGCTTGTCGTCTTGAAGATCACTAACTAGCTGAGCCAAATCTTTGGCTTTTTTGAAAATGTTAAGTGAGAAAAGAATATTTAAGCTTTTCAGGAGGTTACAGCAAAACATGACATTAATGCTTTACATATATTTATCCAACCATTCATCCATCTAGGAACCTCTGTAGGCCAACTAGGGACTGTGGAGAACAATGGGGAACATTGTATTTTTTCCCAGTTCGTACGACTGTGATAGGGCCTCCAGTCAACATTCACGCACACATGCTTTCACACACTATGAGCAATTTGGGAACGCCAATTAGCCTAATCTACATGTCTTTGGACAGTGGGACGAAACTGGAGAACTCGGAGGAAACCCACCAGGCACGGGGAGAACATGCAAACTCCATGCTCACAGACTTGAAGCAAACCCAGGACCTGGAAATACCAGGAGACAGTGCTAACCACTAAGCCATTGTGCCGCCTACATAGATCTAAGATTGTCAAAATTGTTCTCCTGTTAAACACCATTATAAGTGAGCTAGAAATGTTACCCTATGACATAAGCGCTGCACAACAAACAATAAAGAATAATTTAGCATGAAAATCAGTAAGCACGTTACAAATATTTAAATATTCAATCTAGGAACCTCTGTAGTCTAACTAGGGACCGTGGAGGTCAATGGTGGCCATTGTATTTATTCCCATCCTGTAACAGTATCTCTGTAATAGGATCTCTGGTCAACATTCACACAATATAGGCAATTTGGGAACGCCAATTAGCTTTGGACATAATGTCTTTGGGCTGTGGGAGGAAACTGGAGTAACTGGAGGAAACCCACCAAGCACAGGGAGAACCAACACAGACCCAAGACGGGAATCAAAACTGGACCGTGGAGGTGAAAAACGACTGTGCTAACCACTAAGCCACCGTTTAGTGTATTTTATTGGAGTGGAGTTTTCTTTCATAAACATTACATTTTCACATTTTTTTGGACATTGACCCTAATGTGTGAGCGTACCCATAACTGTTGCCACAAGGATATAGGAACACGCTTGTCATAAGTTGTCTTAGTAAGTTATACCTTAAATATTATAATTTCTTTTTACTGGAAAGTGGAGACCAACACATTTTTCAGCCTGATAACGCTCCTGTGCAAATTGATCCCCATGAAGACATAATTTGCCAAGGTTGGAGTGGAAGAGCTCGAGTGACCCACACAGAGCCCTGACATCAACCTCACTAAAGACCTTTGGGATGAACTGGAATGCTGACTGCACTCGAGGCAATCTAGTCCAATATTAGTGTCTGACGTTGTTAATGCTCTTGTGGCTGAATGAGCACAAATCCTCACAGCCATTTTCCAAAATCTAGTGGAAAGCCTTCCCAGAATAGTGGAGGTTATTATAACATCAAAGGAGTGATAAATGTAGAACAGGATGTTCAAAAAGCCCATTTGGATGTGATGGACAGGAGTCCACTACCTTTAGCCATATTACATAATGTACATGTGCGATAATTTAAGGCGGCAGGGTTGCATAGTGGTTAGTACAGTGGCTTTGTACTTTCAGGGTTGAGGGTTAAAGTCCCTTCTGGGATCTATGAATGTAGGGTGTGCATGTTCTCCCAATGCATTGGCGTTCTCAAATTGCCGAAATTGTGTGTAAGTAAGTGTGTGTATTTGTGCCACTTTATGGATTGGCACCCCTCGTCCCTGAAGGCTCCTGGGATAGGTTCTGGACCTCCCGTGACCCTGTACTGGATAAAAAGAAAGTGAAGATTTAATGAAGAATTTATATTTCTGTAATACAGCAGTTGTGATACGTTATTACTGGATTATTCTATATGACAGTGGAAATCCGATGGACAATACAAAACGGTCTTTAAATAGAAACAATAGGCTTAACCACACAGTCATTAATTCCCGCTGGATATGAGCTCCATGTTTGATATGAGCAGTTGGTTTGGGCTACCTCTCATTACTGCTAAAGTGTGAGCTCGGTTTCTTCTTTTACCCTGATACGTCACCCAGTGAGCTGGAGCGCTCTGAAGTTCAGATATTCTCAAATACATCATCCAGGTTCACACATCACCCTGTAGAAAGACTGTCCAATGCTGCTGATGTGTCTGTGTGTTTCTCTTTCTGGAATTTCTCTTTATGGTCACAGGAGCTCAACACAGAACAGCCAATAATATGGTTGCTGAATTTTGTCCAGGAAATAATAGACTAGAGTGATACTAGAGTGATAATACGTTGTCATTTTTTTTCCCCCTGATCTTTTCATTGTAGAGTGTTCTTATTCCGTAATAACTTCAATTTCACTGTTTATTTAAAAAAAAAAAAAAATTCCCCTGGCCACATTGTGTTTGAAACACAGCTGTTATGAAGAAGCAGGTGTAGACTAGACTCTTCTGCTTTGACAGTTAGACAAATTAATCATTTCCTCAACCGTGCTAAGAAAGAACTGGTCAATATTAAATTCCCATACATCGTACACATCTGACAACTCTGAAAAGGAACTGATGATAGTCACAGAGTGTCTGATTACACTCTGATTAGTCTGTCTTAAACCAGAGTCTGTCTGTAGCTCAGAGCGCTTCATAATATGTGCCAGTGAACATATACAGTACTGCATGAAAAGAAAGTGGTATTGCAGTGGGACCGGATCAGTTAGAAATTCATATACAACATTGCTTTATGTACAAGGCCAAAGGCCTAGGTGATGGCTTTTTAAAATATTGTTTATGCTTTCTGTGAATCCTGCACTGATTATTCTAATGCACGCTTTTTAATGCATCAGGTAAATCCACATTGTCTAATGTTGTGCTCCTATCTACAGTACTTCTACTCTTAGTCTATCAGTGGTAGTGGTGGATCAGTGTTTAAGGCACTAAGTGGCTGATCAGAAGGTTGTGGTTCAAGCCCCAGCTCCTTCCAGTTGCAGCTGTTGGACCCTTGAGTAAAGACCTTAACATCCTCTTTGCTCCATCAGTGGCGTATAATATCTGACCCCAACTTCCGAACAAGCTGGGCTATGCAAAGAAAGGAATTTTACTGTACTTTATTATGTATGTGACAAATAAAGTCTCTCTGTCTTCTTTAATCAGAGCAATCAGAGTGCTTTTTGAGGACAAACTTTTAAAAAGAAGCATTTGTAGTTACAGTACCAGTATGGTGTTCAGAATCCATACAGGAGTCGCGTGAGTAATCAACATAACTTATTATTAATTAATTAAATAATTTGTATTGATTGTTTTTATTGGTGTACAGAAAGACATTAGTGTACAGAAAGTTAAATAAAATGACATACCAGCAGATTTTATAAAGCAATCTGTTCATTGAAAGAAAAGATTAAAAGTCTTTACTTTTAGTAAGTAATGTGTCGATTTTGAATTCTCCTAAATATTCCCATCTTCAAAATGTTTACTAATAGAATTCAACTGTTCATAGACTCCCAGAATAAGTTAGTTTTTAGTCAACAGAGGTTTTTGAGGATACAAATTATTGAACGTTGTTATTCTTTGTGCACTACAGATGTGTTAAATAAGCATTGGTACATACAGTAGAGGAAAATTCTGGAGTTGCCCTTAAATACTGTAATATTTTAAAAAAAATCTTTTTTTAAATGGTTCTAATACCATTACCTAGACTCTTGTCATATAGCTGTGGCTACCATCATCTGACATCTTGTATAGTTTTGGTTATTAAAAAAAAATCAAATATAGGACTTTAGGCCTAAAACACATTAATACTAAGTTATGATGAAGAAGATGATGATGATTATAAATTTATAAACATTGGGCTACAATTTCTTATTAAGCTGGCCTTTATTAAATTGTTCACTCTACTCAAGCACATTGAATACACACTCTTGTTAAAACCGCGGGTTTTTTTAAGTCTGGATAAATAGCTTTGTTAAATCATATTTTGTTTGTACTATAGCACTCAGTCTTTTTAGGTAGGAGTTTCCTGACTCAGTTCCTGACATCAAGATTTAGCAATTTTAATCTTGTTTGGAGGCCCACAGTATAATACTGCCACCACCATGCTTCAACCCGGGTATGGTGTTTTTGATCATTAGCTGTCTTGTTTTTGTGCCAGACATATATTTTATGGTTGTATTTATATTTTGCCAAAAAAAAATGAGATGGGATTGATTTTTTTTCCTGTGAGAAAGAGCTCCTGTCTGGCCACCCTATCCCAAAGCCCAGAATTGTGAAGAACTTGAGAGATTGCTGTTACAGGCAGAAAATAACAATTATTTCGAATGTATGTAAAGTACATATAATGTATTGACAATCTCTTCTCCTGATCAATACCTTTCTACGTACAATGAGTTCCTTTTTGGGATTATTTCTTTGCACCTTTTCATGCACCATGGCTTTAGCAGCTAACTGAAACCAAGATGCCAAGAAAATCCTAGACAGAGACAGGTGACATTTTTTGGGGGATAATCATAATTACTTCATTCATGATGGGTGTGTAATAATTACTTTTATCATGAGTTTGAATGTGATTACCTAATTCTGAGAACAATCACATAATTATCACATTATCACATTATATATCACATGATTATCACATTATAAAATGCCTTTTTAGGAATAACCAGTTATTCTCCTCCTCATTTTTCCACTCGCAAAAACACACTAAAACAATTTTACTTTTAATTTACTTGTCCTTCTATCTTTATTAGATTTTTTTACATCACAAAACCCCACAATTTTAGCAGGTTTATGCAAGCTGTTTTATATCGACTGTAATATACAAAAGCTTTTTCAAGTGCGTGAATCAGCTGTATGAAGTTTAAAAAAAAAAAAGACTTAGCTGTAAAATTCTGAGATTTATTGCTTATGTCACCCAGATTTGTTCAAGTTCTGAAAGAATTTTTCCAATATTGGGCTACAGGAGAGTGTGAGCAGGCTATTACGTCATATCTTTGGTACAGTAGCACCAGAGAGCAGCAGGATCTAGCCTTCTTGTAAACATTGTGAGGACAGAGATGAAGCAGCGGAGGAATTCGGTCGCTTTATTTGGTCATGGCTGAGGCCGAACCTTCACTTGCTCTGGGAGGCAAAAAGAGACTGAAAGCTAGTTACATTGTGAACCTTGATATAAAGAATCCAGCCGGAGAGGTTTAAAACAGATGTGGGTTTATTGGGTCAATGTGGCTAGGCCATGGTACATTAAACAGCCCTGGATGAGAGTTACGCAGGAATTTCATCAAGAGGAAGGCTCATCTGTAGAGTTTAACTATGTAGGTTATTTTTAGATTTTTTTTTATTTCACATTTTCAGTTTCTTACATTGCTGATTTCACTGTATGCCTAAATACAAGACTGGAAAATTGAGATAGCTCGGTAAATCCAGTTAATCTCAAGGCCAATATAGCACCATGTCCTAAAACAAACAGAAAAATATATATATAAAATAAAAACAGATGGGGCAGAGTAAAACCATAAACCCACTGTAGTTAATCATATGAATCTCTAGTCAGTAATTCAAATAGGAAATACCACAAACAAGAGCAATCACTGCATTTTTAAATTACATGTTAAACATATTAATTTACATTTAGTACTTGTTTAATCATTTTTAAATCTCACCATTATTCAAGGTTCTCTTAGGCTTCAAAGGAAATACTCGCATACCCCATTTAAAAAATAAATAAAGTGCATCTTTACATTATGTATGATTACTACAGAAAAGAATTTCTAAATGTTTTCCAGTCCTGAGAAAAGAATGTAAAACTCAAAGTCAGTCAAAGCTCCAAATCTGTATAACTTATCCTTTGAGAGATGGGCCTCAGCAGGACTGCTATTGCAAAGGGAAAAATTTGTGATCACGATTTGCCAGCACACTTGGCTCTTATCACAGACGGATACTTTGTAATCCTGAGAAAATAATAGAACCAAAACAAGCTTTTATTGTAAAGCCATAGTGTTATGTATGAAAAGCCTGTCTCTTTGTAAGAGAAGGGTCACCTTCGTAGCTTTGAATTCATGTTGTATCATTGCATGTGCAACAAAACCCCTTAGAGTTACTTATAAATTATAATTTAATTTCAACAGGATTTTTCATCCTTTTTCTCATCTCAGGTTCTCGTCTAACATACAATACATTGGTGTCCAAATGTATTGAGACAAAATGAATGACAATGAACATAATAAGAATAATTTGCTATTTTTTGCAATGGAATTGCTATACTCCGATCAATATTTAAGGCCCAAGCACTATGACATCAGCCCTATGTCATCATAGTGTGTGGAGGGCCCTACTGATTTTTAAAAAAATTTCTTTCGAACATTTGGGGCTTTTCGGGGGACTTAACATGCTCAAAACCTCATGAAAATTGGCAGACAGGTTGGAATCTGCTGCCATTAGGGTGCCTGAGAGTCTGGGCCCCGGGCGTGGCACACATTTTTAGAGCTCATTGAGCCGAAGAACTTTAACATTGCGAGTCATGGGCTCAACCCGACAGGAAGTCATTTGGGTCATTTGGAAAATGAACCCAGTGAAATTTCGGGGAATTTATACGATCGCCACCAAACCAGGCCTATGTGATCTAAAGACATTGAGGATGGAAGATTGTAGGGGAATTTTTGATTTTTCAAAAGGGTCAGCCGTGACAGTGCCAAACTTATGCTGAAAAGCAGTTAATAACTTTCTGTGTGGCATTATATTGAGTGACATTATATTGAGTGACATTATAGTGTGATGCCTTTTTTCCAGCATCTTGGGCTTTTTGGAGATCTAAACATAACATTCCTGCCTTTTCTAAAATTATGTCATAATGGTATTGGTATGTCCCCTTTAAATGCATGTGCCCAGAGTGCCCATTGTCTTTCTGGAGCACCGGGGTGGCGATAGCGCAGGATGCTTGGGCCTGCTCATCATTGCTTGCAACTATATTTAGTCCTTTAATCTTCTGCTGGATCCAGCTAGGCATAGGGTCAAATAGACATCTGCATGACTCTGGTGTCAATCATTCAATCCATGATTGCTTGATTGCTTCCTGTACAGAAGATGGTTTCTTGACTGCTACTTCCTTCTTCACCATTGTCCAACAGCTTTCTCCTGGGTTTAGGTCTGGAGATGACCCAGGCCACGGCTCCAGCAGTTGTATACCATTGTCACATGGCCGGTTTTCCATAATTTTTCCGTTAATTAGCACAACACTTCAGCCAGATAGGCTTGAACTACTTAGTGACATCACCTATTTTGTGCACAAGGAGAACTACAGTACAATACATGGCACATGTTGTCTTAATACTATTGGCCACCACTGACACTACACACAGGTGTAATAGATAAAAAAAATTCTGGAAGTGTTGCTATGTATTGTAGATTATACACTGCCCACTATAAACTGAAAACCTGGGCTAGGGGTATCTCAGTGGTTAAGGCATTGGACTACAGTTCGGAAGGTCCCAGGTTTAAATCCCATGACCACCTTGAGCAAGGCCCTTAACCCTCAACTGCTCAGATGTACAGTATAATGAGATAAAAATGTAAAACGCTCCGGATAAGGGCATCTGCCAAATGCTTAAATGTAAAACCTTAGGAGACAATGGTTTACTAATTTCGGAAACTTATAGAGAAATCCAGTTACGCTCATTTTCATAAAACCTTGTGTTGTACAATTTGGCGAGGAATGTTAGTCGGGACGCTTGCCATGACGGTAATAAGAGAATTGTTTTTGTGGATATCACGGTGCTAGAGAAAGGTCATAAAAGACGCCGATTCGCAGAGAAAGTGAGAACTGCTGTGGCAGCATCTGAAGAGGGCCTTTCCAGAGATTCCTCCCTCCTCCTCCTCATCCTCCTCCTCTCTCTCTCTCTCTCTCTGTTCTGCACTTCTAGGCTGCCTGGCTATTTATGGTAGAAGGCTTCCTCAACCTTCGAAGCAGAGAGGAATTCAGTAGGTTGGTTCAAAGCCGCTAATCATCCAGCCCTAGTTTACTGTGTGTTCAGAAGGTGATAACAGCCACAGATAAACAATAATCATACTGTATGTGCTACATGGAAAATGAGCATTTCTCACCGGCTCCTCCCAACTGCAGATCCGAAAGTCAATGTAATCTTTTGAAGGGAAAGGGTTCTAAACATTTTTTTCAGGGGAGTCTTTAAGGACTTTTTAGCATCTTAGGACTTTACAGAATTCAGTGTAGCTTTGGTATCTGTAATCTGGTGTTATGAATAAATATGCTCTGGAAAATGTCTTCTGGGTTGCATATACATGCAGTTCATGTGTTTATATCATACACTGTTAGATGTATAAACAATACTGAGTAAAGCCCTGTTTGAGTAAATTGTCAGGGAAGTTGAATTAGATTTGTTTAATGTAAGCTATAACGAGATATACAGATGAAGGCAAAAAATTTCACCCCCTTCACCATAGCTTTGGATGTATCCTTATTTTATGATATACTGTGTATATATATATATATATATAAATATAAAAGACTAAACAGCCCTTAGACTCTGGGTAAGATGCACTGGATATTAAGATATTCTGTTATTTAAGGTTGTATTATCATCAAAACCAACCAGATGTCAAGATTTATTTTCCCATGATGTTTTAAACTTGATAGAATAGAATAGAATAGAATAGATGGGCAGTGTTAACGTTCTCATGCACTGCAGAGATCAAATAAATCAGTTGTTTAATCACTTTATTGCAGCTCAAAGTGTGTAGTACAGTATGTGAGTGAAATAGTCATCAAATCTGTCTCCATTGAAAGCTTTATAGATGAGATCTATGGGCAGATCATTGTTATGAAAACTACAGTGGCATGTTTGCATAAGCAGCTACCAACTTCAGTATGTGTACAGAAAATCTTTGGAACAGTTGTAACTGAAAACGTATTATGGAATCTATGATGTGAGGGATTTCGTGCAGCTCGGTATACATGTGTGTGTGTGTGTGTGTGCTTGGCAGGCCTGATTTTCATTGAGAATGTGATCCAGTATGTGACCATGTTTGGTAAAAATTGTGCAGACTCTGACCCAGCCCCATTGACCAGGACTGCACACGCAGGACTGGATTCAATCAGAGCCTGGTTCGCTACCTCACACATGCCTCTTCTCTACCTCTCCTTCTCTCTACCTATCCTCCCATCTTTTCTCGCCTGCTCCACTTCTGCCTTAAAATTCTTCTCATTCGGCCCAAAATCGTCAGATTGAACATGTAGCTAACTGGGGAAAACCGTTTTAATGGTATGTATGCTTAGAAATTTTTATAGTGTGCACAACTGATTTCTAAGACATGACTATCAAGGGGTTGTCTTTTTGGATTGGTCCCAAGAGAAAGCATGATGTCACCGGGATCTTGGTGCTCATTCTGCATCTGTTCAGTTTATCATTGTCTTCTTTTGATTCATAAGCTAACAAGCAGCGCAAGAACACTTATAAACAAATGACAAAGTATTTGTCCTAAATAGGCTACAGGGTAGTTTCCCCTCTTAATATACCTGCTGTAAATCCTTGCAGTGCTGGAAGAAATCAGATAGGCCATCATCGGCACTGCACGGAGAAATAAGGCCGAGATTTCCTGATGGAATTTGCTCATCATCAGAACGCTCAGCCTGGTCAGCGTCACTGGCTACTTCAAATCTATTTAAGCGATTTTTCTCAAGCTTCCTTTCCTATCATGGGAGATACACGTAAACAACTGACTTCTGTTTAAGAGTGCTGTTAAATCACTTTTATTGTGGAAATAGGTATTTATAGAGGCATACAGCAAATCCTATTGAGCTTTAAAGTCCAATTTTGGGACAAAATAAAGTTGTTTCTTGGATTAAAATGAGCAAATAGTTTAAGGCATTTGATTGAATAAATACTGGTGTAATTATTATGTTTGGGCTGGGGAGAATTCTTTTAATCCTTTTAATGGAAAACATACCCCCTGGTCCTTGGAAAGAAGTCATGGTCAACTTAACCAGAAAAATATGGTCCAAAAAAAAAAAAATCAATCCTAATCTTGGATCACTTAAACGCTTGGTGAAGTTGCATCATTAAAAATGACTAGAAATCACAGCTATGTTTAATAGTGAAAGTACGAGCACAAAACATAACGAAAATTTGCAGGATTGGAATTAAACAGCTGTGTGGACATAAGAAAAGCACTTGTTAGTGATGCTAATAAGAAAAATCACTCACTCGTCATCTATACTGCTTTATCCTGTGTACAGGGTCATGAGTGGCTTGAATCCTATCCCAGGAGACTTGGGGCATGAGATGGGCTATGCCTTGGATGGGGTGCCAATCCATCACAGGGCACATGCACATACTGAACACACACTCGCACGCTCATTCACACACTATAAGCAATTTGCGAATGCCTATTAGTCGAATGTGCATGTGGGAGGAAACCAAACAAGCACAGGGAGAACATGCAAACTTCATACACACACAGGATGCACAAAGGCAGGAATCGAACCTGGACTCTAGAGGTGCATGGGGACAGTGTTAACCCCTAAGCCAACGTGCCGCCTTCAGAAAATATTTCATTTGCTAGCAAGCATAAAGATTGGACTTTATGGAGCTATAGAAAAAGGTCATGTGGTCTGATGAATTCAGATTCAGGTCTCTTTTTCTGAGTGATGAGCATGCCAGGGTAAGAAGTGAAGCGCATTAAGACCTTATGGAGTGGTTCACCAAGATATCAGTCAGATAAATGTTGTACAAATAAATGTTGTAACATTGTATGATATTGTCATATCAAATGCACACCATAATTAAAGCCAAGGGGAGTTCAACAAAATTTTTTTTTTTTTTTTGGTCAGTCTATATAGAAAGCTAAGAAACATTAAAGTGATTAATACAGTGTAATTATACTGCCAGGCCAAAAAAAGGTTGCCATTTCAGATGGGTCAAATTATGTTACAGCATCAAGCAAAAAAAAGAAAGAAAGAAAGAAACCAGTTAAGGAGACATCATCAAAACCTGGAAGGATAGCACTGAACTGTTAACTTTGTGGAAGAAATCTTGAATGGAGATCACTTAAACACATGGTGAAGTTGCCTGATGAAAAAATGTACAGTACAAACCATAGCTATGTTTAATGACAGTAAGAGTATTTCCATATGCATACAATATAATGAGAGCTCACAGGATTGGGACTAAATAGTCGTTATGATGCCGTCCATAAGAAAACCACTTGTTAGTAAAAAAGGTCATGTGGTCTGATGAGTTCAGATTGAACCTCTTCTAGAGGAATGGGCATGTCAGGGTAAGAAGGGAAGCACATGATTGCACCTCTTGTGAAGAGTGCTCACTTTACAAGCCACTGGAGGCAGTGTTATGATCTGGGGCTGCTTCTGTTGGTCAGGTCTAGACACGGTATGCGTCAATAAAATGAAGTCAGCTGATGACCTGAATGTACTGAATGACCAGGTTATCATATCAATTACATTTATCTTCTCTGATGGCACGGACATATTTCAGGACATATATTGTGAAAGAGTGGTTTTGGGAGCACGAGGAATTATTTTCACACATTGCCCACCACACTGTGTGCTTCAATCAAAGCTAAGCTACTTTCATACATATAAATACATGTAGTGGAATATTGATCATTATTAAGTGTAATATGGCTCAGAATCAGACTGCAGGGAGGAATTTTATATATACTCAGCAAAAAAAGAAACGTCCTCTGACTTTCAACTGTTTTTACTTTCAGTAAACTTAATGTATAAATATTTGTATGAACACTAAAAGAGTCAACACCATAAGACATAA
>JAOVVA010000026.1:17139764-17160556 GCA_028565275.1 Leiocassis micropogon | reverse complement strand
ATATTCTAGTTTCTTCAAAATAGCCACCCTTTGCTCTGATTACTGCTTTGCACACTCTTGGCATTCTCTCGATGAGTTTCAAGAGATAGTCACCTGAAATGGTTCATTCTCGCACATTCACACTTACTCATACCTATGGGCAATTTAGAATAATCCACCTACTGGCAAATTTTGGGAGACCACATAATCTAGATATATATTTTGCTGCTCCTGTTAGGGACTGCCACATTGGATCACTTGATCGACATATTTGATTTGGCAGACATACTCCAAGGGTACTAACAGGGCAAAGTAATACTAGTGGTTACATAAATGAAGTTGGCCATACATCTCACTTTTGCATTTACATTTTACTTACATTTTTCTATTTCCAAGTAATCACATAAAACGTCAGTTTCACTAAGGTCAGTGGTCTTTCCTGGCTAGTTTTCATACGTTGAGAGTCCACTCCAGACGGTTATGTGTGTGATTGGGTGGGTGTTATTGCTTTGAAATTTAGATTTTTAACTATCCTTAATTATAATGTTTCTATTACAGAATATCAAAATCCTCCTTACTCATGGCCATTCTCATTGGCTGAAATGACACAGCTGTCATAGTGATTTATAGATATGTGCACTGTCAGCTCCTCTGGACTCTCAGCAGATTTTCCTCTGACATAGTTGTACATTTGTAGTTAAATTTTTTTTATTTTTTAAAGAAAATGTCAGTCAGTTCTTTTGGAACTTCCACTGCATTCCATTCCTCCGCTTGCTCTTTGATGATGTTGAACCCCCTCTTCAATTAAATTCATGTTTATAACGTATATATTTTTTTGCATTTGCACTAGTATTGTATTCACACTAATCAAATAAAATGTACACATACTGCACAAATAAACTGTCTTATGAAATACATCATATGGGCACAAGTTTGCAGACATCTGACACTTAGACTCATTTCAGGGTCAGTCTTAAACTGATGTCGCAAAGTTTAAAGCACACAATTACAGTAAGTAGAATGTCTTTATATGATGTACTGTAGCATTATATTTTCTTTTAGTAGAACTAAGACACTCAAGTGTTCCCGCATGGCAAGGCCCCTGACAAGATAAGCTTTGTGAAAGCATGATTTTCCAAGGTTTCAAAGGAATAACTCAAGTGGTTTGCACAGAGACCTGGCCTTAACCCTAGTCCAGACTATTGGGATCAATTGGAACACACTGTGTGTCAGGCCTCCTCACTCAATATCAGTATCTGACCTCAATAAAGCTCTAGTGGCTGAATAGCACAAATCCCCATAGCCATGCCCCAAAATCTAGTTGAAAGCCTTCCAAGAAGAGTGGAATTTATTATAACAGCAAAAGGAAATTATTCCTGAATGGCATGTTCAACAAGCACATACTGTATGAGTGTGACTATTCAAGTGTTTTACACACTTTTGGCCATAATTTTTTGTTTAGATCGTGTGTACCACTGAAATATACTGTACAAATACATATAATATTTGATGTAAACCTATCATAAAGGTCAATAAATGGCAAGTGTAGTCTGATATGATCTTCAATGTGTCATACTTATCTTCCCTGCATCATGTATGACCATCATGTATGACCAGATATTATTTTGGTGCAGTGCAGTATTATTTACAGCAGTGACATCAGGTTCTCATAAACTGGACAAAAGAGAATTGGAAAAAAAAAAAACAAGCAAACAAACAAACAAACAAAAAAACAAAACAAAACATTACAGTGGTCCTACTCCAATGTTAAACTGCACGATTGTGGTGGGTCTGTGCCTGTGCCTCAGATTCTTATTTTTGGCTGACAAGAGTGATGCTTTTAGTTGGTTGGAACCCGGCCACCTCTCTGTTCAGGATGTTGGGCATGTTTTTTGTTTTGCTAGCGACATTTGCAAAGAGTGGATATTAGCCTTTCTGTCAGTTTGAACCAGTCTGGCCATTCTCCTCTGATCTCTCTCTCTCTCTCTCTCTGTCTCTGTCTCCGCATTTCTGCCTTGTTGGCACTTTAGCCTTTGTGGCACCCACAACTATGCCCTGGTTGCTAAGATCACTGTGAATTTTATATTAAGTGCTAAAATAATAATAATAATAATAATAATAATAATAATAATAAACAGTACAAACAGTTTTAAATACAACATTTTATTTTAACATTTGCTTCAATGACATGTTATGTACATACTTAGACATGGATATAATAGCTTCAGTCATGTAACATTAATTTACAGCTTTTTAAAAATGAAGGGCTGTCAAAAGGCTCCTATGAAATTATGTATCCAATATACATTTTTAATTTTACATTTACTATAATTTAATATACATTTTTAATACCAATTCTTCATAAATTTTAACTTTTATTTGTATCATGGATACAACAGTCATATAATCAGGCATTTTTTTTTTTTTACTTAGTCATGTAATGTTTTACACAATGTTTTATACTCAGGTGATGTGTTATAATATTAAACCTCAGGCAGTGGCAAAGAGACCAACTGATATTTTTTTATAAAGAATGTGCCTTCTAGTGTGCTTACAATTATTTTTTTTTACTTCATTCACATGTAGCAGGATAAATGCTGTGAAAAGTAATGATTCTTTCTTTTTTTTTTTTATTTTATTGCTTTTCCACACAGGCCTAAGACATTCCCTGGTTGAACCCATTCATTAGACTTGTCTTGATAATGAATGGTTCTTATTGCTTCAGTGCAAAAGAGGCTCTAAAGGTAACCTTGCCTTGGCCTCACACTTTTCTTAGAATCTCGTTGAAAGAGCATAATGTCCTGCAAAGAGATTTCAGATCATTTCTTCCTTTTTTTTTTTGAGCTGTTTCTTGCGAAACTGCACTCGTCCTGACTGTAATTGCAAGATGTCTGGCAGGTTCAGTGCAAAGTCTTCAAGTCCCTTGCAAACTGTACAGACCAGAATGCTATTATAGACAGTTATTTTAATTTAAAGCTTTTTAAAAGTGAAGGGATGTCGAAAGGCTCTTTTGAAATGACATATAGATATAATTTCACTGCCACTCCTTTTTTTTCATTTTCATTAAACTTGACAAGGCTGCTTAGTCAAATACAGGTTCATCCGATATACATTTTTCATTTTTGTCAGGAATCAAATAACGATATCATAACTTCATTATCTTACCAATTCTTCATAAATTTCATAACTTCACCCAAGCCACATGATAAGTATGAATGACAGCTATAATCCTATATGCAACTTTCATTTCTCATATCTGTGTAACATATTTAATAAAAATGTAAATGAATCGCAAACAGGCATGCACAATTGAAGCGTGTTATTATAGTCAATTATGAAAACAGAGGCTATTTTATGGCTCACAAATGTCATTTTTTATGTTTAAATATACTGTTTTGGTAGTATATTGTATAATTAAATACTTATTGGGAAAGTCACAGCTAACAATTCTGAACATTTCTTGTCATTGCTGCTGAATTATGAACATTATTCTTCAACATTATGAAGAAAATTCAGTAGGATTTTCAGAAGATGACAGAAATGGTATTTTGTAATGTCACAACCTAACCAGTCACACACGTTACTAATGCTGGATGGAAGCTAACATGTTAACAAATGGTGTTCAGTGAAGAAAAACTCTCATGTCGATGAATACATGAACACCAGGAGGCAGCCTTGTCAGATCTAGACTCCATAGAAATCAGCTTGCCAATAACTTGCGTAACACGACTCATGTTTGTGTGATAAGCCCTGTGGCAGCACAGTTTTGAAGTCTTATGTAGTCGGAACATCACATAACGACCAGCCTCATTATTGTAGTGTGAAAACAGATTTGCTAAATGCCACTTCATATTAGAATCACGCCCCTCAAAATCCTATTTCCTTCATACCTATTTGTAAAAAAAAAAAAAAAAAAAAAAAAATCCAGTAGTATCTAGTTTTTAATTCCTGCATGACAGCCCTGTTTAAGCCTGGACTGTGTCTGTGTGTGTAGGAGTGTAAATCAGCATGGGGTGTTTTTGTTGATGGTGCTTTGCATAGCATTGTGCCATAAAACACCTACACAGAGCAAAAAATCTCCCCTTCTGCTCATGACACTTTACACATCTACAGCTATTTTGCAGTAATTATGCCCTCTCTTCTCTCGATAAACAATAAACAGTCATGAAGGGCAACTCATGCATTTAAATGCATACAATGAGCCTCCTACATTAAATCACTGTGTAAGAATTTGTGCAAGAGTACTGCATATTTTCCAAGTAAATAAATAAATAAATAAATCTTTTTAGAAAGCTTGATCACCTCCATTCCACTTTCCAAAACTATACAATGTTGTTGTATAAATATCCTTCCCTAAATGTAATATTTAAATTATTATTTATATTATATTAACCGCAGTCATTCTAAATTCATATATATATATATATATCATTTATATTTATTTATTTACATTATTTATATTAATAACGTCTACCTATTTATGCAAGTATTGCAAGCATTTTCTCATTAACCTTATATATTTATGTTTAACATTTTCCCCTTTTTTTTATTCCTCAGTCCTTCATAACATTTTGCACTTTTCCATTATCCTGGTTTACCTGCACTAGCGTTCACATTTTCTTCAATGTCTCTAAAGCTAAAATTCTGACAACCAGATCATTACGGTAATTAAACAGATAAGTTCAAGAATTCAAATGTCTGTGTTAAATGTTTTACATATACATATTATAAATTGTTTTCAGATTGGTGTATAATATCACTTAAATTTGATTCTAATGATTCATTCTAATGATAATCAAGTCCACCAGTTGAATTTATTTCATTTAAGACCATAAGGTAGAAGAAAAATGATCTGTCTGACTATAACATCTGTCTCAGCGGAGAGCCATCGCGCAGCGTGAAGACTGAGTGATGAGGCGGAGTGCTAGGTGGAATGACAGAGGACGCTCATGCTGAGGGACCTTTGGCCAGCTGTGGCACATAACACCTGTCAGAAAGCCTTACCTCCCCGCTCTCTTCATCCCGCACAATCAGCCAGCACACATCTGTCAGTCCTGTCTCAGCATGGAAGTAGACAACTACGGTTTACTGTGTACCGGCTTGAAAATAAACCACGTGTACTAGAGCAGATTATGCACAGTGCTCAAATTCATCTTCGACAGCCTTCAGTCCTGCAGACGAACATCTGTTAGGTGTTGGTTTAGCTGAGCAGAAACATCTTGCATCTTATTGCATGCTGCTTTTGAAATGCCTTACATGAATTCCCATAATTGTAGCTATAGCGCATCTCACACACACACACACACACACACACACACACACACACACACACACACACACACACGTATGTATGTATGTATCTACGCATATATGTATGTATATTTGTGTATAGTATATTATAGTAGTACAGTATTTATGCCTCAGTACATCATTACCATGGATTGGAATTTAAGCGCCAACTTTCATCTTAAATTCAAGTATTTTAACTAAAATCTTGCATTAATCGTTTAAGAGTTAAAGCCATTTTTACACAATCCCATTGTTTTTCACAGGCTCAGCTCTTTGCAGTCAACAGCTGCCTGAAGTCTGGAAGACGTAAACATCAAATATTAAGTTTCCTTTCTTGAGCTATTCGGCCAGGCATTTTCTGCAGCTGCCCTCAGGTGAGTAAACGAGAAGCATACTCAACCAGATTGAGGTCATGTGACTGACTCATTTCATTTCATTTCTTTGTCTTAATAAGATCTTGAGTTGCTTCTGCTGTACGTTTTAGGTCGTTAGCCATCTGTACTGTGAAGCGTCATCCTAAACGTTTTGGAATAAATCTGATCAGAAATTATACACTATACACTTCATAATTCATTTTTGCAACTTCTATCAGCAGTCATATCATCAATAATCACGTCATTATAGTTACACTGGAAGCTATACAAGCATATGTCATGACAGTGCCTCCAACATGTTTGACAGAAGATATGGTATGCTTCTCCATATTCTTCTCTTCTAATCATTCTGGTCCAAGATAATCCTGATTTCATCTGTGCAGGTAATTATGTTCCAGAACAGAGCAGGCTTAATCTGGACTTTGCTAGACTTTGCTGGACTTTGCTACATATTTTTTCACCAAGCAAAGATTTATGCAATCATCTTCTTTAGTTTTCTTCTGTGGCCTTTCAGGACTTCTGGTTCTGCTGAGCTCACTAGTGAATTTTGTTTTTATTTTTTTTATAGCCATTGGTAACGTTTTGGTCATCTCTTTGATAGGTCTGTGTATCCTAAGGTTGGCCTCCATCACATGACCGCTCTTATGACCTCATATTGACAGTTCCAATAAACAGCTATCAAATGCACATCCAGCACTTGGAATCAATGCCAGATCTTGGTTCCCCTTAATTTGTCATGAAATAAGCCACATCTAGCCATGAAACTACTTATCAGTCAGTTGGATAAGTACTTTTAAGGCTGCCTGTCTGTAATTCCTAAACAGTTAATGAAATATTATTTTCTTAAAACTCTTAAATTGAGGATTTACATACACATACATACATAGGATCCATACACTTATTTAGTTGACAAGCCAATCCAAAACTTGGTGCCACTTATAGACAGCTTTTTGTACTGTGTTATGTCTTGGGTCATTCGAGTCAAACCGGTACTTTTGATTGTGCAGAAGAACAGAACACAGTTATGAGAGTAAAAACTGGCTTTATTTCTCTATATAATTCCCTGCTACACTAATGCACTCATCCCAGTGTTTCACTAGTGGTTGGATACCATCAAGGTAGAAAGTTTTCTCAGTACACCAGCGCCATGATCAGACTTCCTGCTTGACATCTGAAATGCTGGCCTCCCAGGAACTCTTTTAACTCTTTTAATTTTAACATTTGGAAAATGGCTTGGTGAATGGTCAGGACTGTACGGTTGATTTGGCAATACTTCTCAACCGAATTCCTGTAATATGCAAGTGGTGTTGGTGAATGATGGTAAACAATTCCCACAGACAGATACGTCTCTTCTGCACATTGGCAACAAGTTATCCATTGATTATCAAGGATCAGGGAACGACTGCAGTGAGCTTCGAAACACCTTGGCTGAGATCGTTATTCATGGATATACAGCCTTCTTTTAAACGTTTGCTCCATTCAAATGTCTTACTGTGGTCTCATTACCGTACTGTGCTTAAAGTCTTCAGTATAAATGTCAATTGTTTTTACACTCTTATTCACAAGAAATTTCATCACAAGTCCCGGTTTGACCCGAACGCTCCTTGTACAGTAACTATGCCACTCCCTGCTGATGACCTAATGTGACCTAAAAACAGATTAATCATGAATAATGAAAAATTGGAATCATTAGCAGGTCAAATCACACCACTCCGCCTTTGTTGAATTCCTATAAAAGTGTGTAAAGTCGTCTTTTATTCTTCACATATAGTATTTAAAAATCGTCTGCAACAGTGAATGCATCCACACTCATGCTGTTCTGTGTCAATTTGTAGGAATGCAAAGAAAGATGCAGACACACAGTAAGGTGAGGACGAATACAAGTCGTACATGCTAAGGTGATGAGGTCAGGGAAAGTTACTGAGACGCTGAGACGTTGACGCCACTGTTCTGTCCTGCTGTAGTATCTCACTTCTAATTAACACTGATTACAGGGCAATTACAACACCGTTAATCACATCCTTATTAGTTTAGCCATGCAGAGAGAGTGAGAGAGAGAGAGAAAGAGAGAGAGAGACAGAGAGTGAGAGAGAGAGAGAGAGAGAGAGGGAGTTGTCATGTATATGTGTAGACAGGAGAAGTGAAGGAAAAAAAGCTGTATGTATGAGTGTGAAAGCGGAAGAACAAGGCTTCACATTTCACCAGTTCTCTGCTGAGTGTGCATGTGACAAAGAGCGAGTACCTGCGACAAGTTTTGTCCCTGACAGAGTGCACGTGTACGACAGAGCATATCTACACATCGGGATACGTGCGCGAAAAATGTCGTTGCTTGTCTGTTTGTCGTTGCTTGTATATGTGTGTGTGTGTGTTTCTGTATGCCTTAGCATGGAGAGTTTGTCGAATGAGGTGAAAAGAGGCTGTATTGAATGAATATTTATACTATTGATTGTTGTGCTGTTTCCCCCTTCTCTCTCTCTCTCTCTCTCTCTCTCCCTCACTCGCGCCATCCCTCCTATTTCTTTCCTCGCCAGAGAACGAGGTCAAAAGTCACTCCCTCCTCGTTGTCACAGTTGCCAATCACCTCCCATTCTGCAGCACCCGTTGCCCTGGCAACCAAGGGATTCAGTTGCCAAGCACCCAGAGCTAAGCACGTAATAGTTATTTATATATTTATTTATATCTTTTATCTATTTATTCATTCAGTGAGAGTGAGGATGAATGCTCACATACACGCAAACACGCACACATACATGCAAACACGTGTGCATGTACACACACACACACACACACACGCACGCATACACTCACGGGATGTGTCAGAAGTACAAATAAGAGCCTCCGGTGACTAATAATAATTATCATTATAATAGCGGTGATGTGGACAAGAGCAGAATCGATGCATTATTTTTTTTCTCCCAGAGATTTTGTTCATCTCGTTGTGTCTCTCACACATAGAAGACTACTCCTACAGATAAAGAGAAGTCAGGTGATAAAAGTAATCCACAGCGAATTTCTCTCTCTCTACGCACACACACACACACACAAACACACACACACTTTATGTAGCTCACTATTCTTGTGATCGTTCATTGACACAATATCTACTCTAAGTCTAATCTCAGTAAGTTGCTGTTTGTAAAAAGAAAATTTGGGGACCAGCCAAATTCCTATTTTTGTGGAGACATTAAGCCCCCATAAGTCTCTCTCTCTCTGTCTCTCTCTATTTCTGTCTCTCTTATCTGGCACAAGACACTACAAGATAATTACAATGGTCTGACCTATTGCGAACTAGCTACTACTGCACTGCAAACAAACAAAATAGCAGGGGCTCTCACACACACGCGACTGCGTTTGTGTGTGTGTGTGTGTGTGTGTCCCCGGAGGCACTCAATGGCTGAACAGATGTAAGAAGAGCAGGTGGAAATATGAGAACTCTGCTCTGTAGTACAGGCAGAGACAACAACCCTACGCTGCCCGGATAACAACCGGTTCCAATCAAATTATAAGCATTCCAGCATCTAACATGAATTAATCATGCATACATAAAGATTTTATCTTAAGAGGCTGTTGGTCTCATTTAGCCTAAGCAGAGGAGTGAATTCAAGCTGATCACTGAGCATGTCTCACACTGAGCGAGAGAAACAAAACCATAACCTGATCCCCAGTATATAAAATCATCTGATATGAATAAGTCATTTATACATTTATCTTTATTTATGTTTGTCGAGTATTACTTCTTACTCATGATCACTATTTTTGGATTCGTCATCTAACAGAACGTAAATAACCGTGACACTGGTGACACCTGGTACTGAATCAACTGAATGAATGTTAAACATCATTAAAAAAAAATTCAAATAAAAAATGATTCCAATGCATTAAATCAAGCACATATGTTTTCACTTTCTACTTAATTGCATGCTCTATCTTTAATGTCTCATCATGTTTGTAATTAGCGCTCAGTTAACGTGTCTAAGCGGCAGATTCACTGTGATGTCAGGAATTACACTTTTAAAGGAATATCGGTTTCTACTGCATAATGTGCAAAGCAGCTGCTGTATATTGTTTAAACCTGATAAAAAAAAGTAAGTGTTAAAGATAAATTGTTCTTAAAAGTACTGATTGATTAATAATGTGGTTTTAGTAATCAGATCAACAGAATTGTGCGGCTTTTCCTTCACGTGTAGGAACGTATAAATGCAGAATCCTTTGCAGAGACAGTTATAGTCATATACTGTGTAGATGTTTTTAAGCAGACACTATTTTTATATTCATTTTGTTGCAGACAATTATTTTATGACTGATGCTTTATTGCATGAGTAAAACGATGTAGATTTCTGAACATTATGATGTTTGTACTGTATGTCGCTAAAGAAGGTAACATATCATGCAATGAAAACAATGGTTGTCAGGGATTCCTCAAAAACTTGTATACAAGTGTGAACTGAGACAGATTCACCAAAATGCTTAGAAAAAAAGGAACCAAAAACTAGCTGTTGTCATTATATAAAATGTGCCTAATACTGATGCTATATTCCTTGAAAGGTAAAGGTATATCCCAACAAATACTGATTTTGTTTAGTTCAGTGCTTTTTACGTTAGGATATTACCTATAATACATTGTTACATTTAATTTTAAATATAAACACACCGATCAGCCATAACATTAACATCTTAACACTAATTACCAATTATATACCAGTAAACTTTTGACAGGACCATGGGCATGCAAGGGCCGAACCCAATGCCTGCCAAGACCAAGGGCTAGCCGATCTGGTCTGATCTCATAGAGAAAGCCAGTGAAGCACAGCACAGGCCACTGCCATGTTAGAGTGGCACCAAAACACCCAGCATCCAAAGATCCCAAGGCTCCGGACCAGGCTTCCAAATTCCCTAGACACCCATCAGATATGCCGGACACAAAAGTCCGATTCACAGAGGCCATTGTAACCCACAGCACCCTAAGGATCATCCTGATGCCAGACACCACAGCACACCCCCCAGAGGCCCTGCGGAGCCTCGCCCTGAGGGGACAGAGTCACCCTGAAGGCACAAAGGGAACCCGAAACTTAGGTGGTTATAATGTTAATGTTATGGCTGACCAGTGTATATACATATACGCAGAATGCGTTCAAGTCATACTGGGCCTTGTGATGAAATTACTCGTTAATGAAGGCATAAAATCCATTGACATTTACAGAAGACTTCAAGCATAGTACGGTGATGAGACACGTAGCTGCAGTAAAACATTCGAATGGAAACATTTTAAAGAAAGCCATACGGCCATGAATGACGATCTGGCCAGTGTTTCAGACCTGGACCAGGCAGTCCGATCATGGCTCTGCTGTACTGATGAAATGAAACGCTGGGATAAGTGCATTAGTGTAGCAGGGGATTATATAGAGTAATAAAGAACTGATAGTTTTTACTATCAGTATTGTGTTCTGTTATTCTGCACAATTAAAAGTCCCAGTTTGACTTGAACACACTTTGTGTGTCTGTGTGCGTGTGGGAGAGAGAGTGTGAATGTTCGTCTGTGTGTATGTGTGTCTGTGTGTATGTGTGTTGGGAGAGAAATTCGCTGTGGAGTATATATACACACGCAAACACACAGCAGCAGTGGCATAGCACAGCAAGTAGCGTTTCCACCTCACAACTTGAATGAGTATGCATAGTCCCCTGTGATGGACTGGCACACAAACCTACAGTATACTTTACTGTATACTGATATACATAGATATACATAAATAAATGTGCACTTTCTCACATACACTTTCTCACATACACTTGTCTCTCCTCTTTTACTCTCGGCTCTAAGAGGACGATAGTGTGGAAAATCCTCTTCCACTTCTCCTTCTACCGGAGTATGAGCAGGGGTCTTGATGCTGTCATGGACCTGTCTGCGCCTGAGCCTCTTCCTCTTCTCACAATATAATGGAGGATTTAGATAATCACATCACACCCCATTAAATACATAGCCACAGATAACACCGGCCTCACAATCAAATGCACAACATGCGTAAATGGGGGAACATATTTCACCCTAACCCTAAGCCTGAAAAATCACATTCATCGCCACTGCATTATCAACAAAAAAACAGTGAAGTCTTTTTTTTCTTTTTTTAACACAATGCTACTATATATCTACCTTGGATCACGTCATGTTGCATGAATGCAAGACATTACAGTTTTAACTGCCAGAAATTACTCCCAAGTAGGTTAAAACAAAGTGAGATGCTATATAAAGTCATGAACACCTACATATTAATAATAAGCTAATAAACATGGATGAGACCCTTCTTTCTGGAAAAAGAGGCTTAGTAACCAGAAAGACACTAACCTAAAATAAACGCATGACTAGGGCTGAGCTGCTGTCACTCAAATGTCATGCCATCAGATTCTGCTCCTTTATATTGCCGGTTGAAATAGCTTTGGCTTCCAGTGTTCCTGGAACAGGCTGCAGATCCAGTGCAGCTCTGATAAGGATGAAGCTGTTACCAAAAATGAATGAATTGGAATCACACACAGTGATTTTTGTATACTGCACTGCTTGATAAACTGCAGAAGTCTTATTTAAGTCTAAATATCTAAATCTAAAGTCTTATTTAAGTAAATTTTTTTAACTTCAATAATTCTTCAGACAACAACAACAACAACAACAACAACAACAACAACAAAAAAGAGATTTTGAAGCAGAATGTAGGATGCTAAAGGGCGTAATAAGCAGATAAGTATTTATTATTAACAATTTGTTATTTATTAATAGATTAATTTGATTATCCTGTAGACTAACTTAGGCTAATCGTGTTTTTCAATTAGCAAACTATTAAAAACGTACAAAATGTAATAAATATATTTAAATTTCTTATTAAAATATAATTCTTTTAATTTCTTCAACTTCTTCACAAACATTAAATGTTCGCTTCTGGAAACCTGGACCTTTAAACCCACTTTTAATTCCGCTCTTGAGTCGAGTTAACACAATATGAACGGTTTTTTCCTCGACGGCTGCAGCTTCATTAGAAAAACGAATCATATTTTCGTATCTTTGCTGAAAGAGAACCTGTACTCGAATCCCAAATCTCGGCTGAAAGTGTCCAATAACCTTCTGTATTGACTTTTTTTTTCCCGTTTGTAACAGGTACTTTAGAGAGAGAAAGAAAAAGACAAATGCTTGGTGTCAGGTGCTGTTGTGCACACGCATCTGATAGAACTGCTTATGCATTTTGGGATTTGGAGTCCATCACATGATAATCTTCTAATGTGAAAATCCGAGAAGGGGTGCTGCAGAATTCAATACATCAATATTGAATATGCTTCAGTATTCAATTTCGCAAGTTTGTGTGGGCTGAATAAAATTACACAGCATGTCTTTAGTTTGGTCCATATCTATAATTGGGTTGTATTTGCTCTGATTTTATTTAGACCGAGCCTCAGCTTTAGATTGCTATGACTTTGCAATTCTCTGCGTTAATATCATGTAAATATGCTGATGCTATGACGCATATTGAAGAGCTGCAATGCTCCTAGCCAAGGCGGTAATCGATTTCAAACAGGCTGCATCATGTTGAACATTGAATCCTCCACACATGCACAATAGGATTCTCCTGGTAGACTAATTCCTGGAGTGACAGAATGTCACCTCTTTTGTCTCCCTGCCTCTGGCTCGCGCTCTTTCTGTTGCTGGCTGTATGAGGATTGGAGGATGCCATTGTGATGGATCTTTGGGCTTTGATGCAGCAGCTCCTCATGGAGCTGCTCTTTACCTCTGACCTTATTTACCTCAGCCCCAGGAGCTGGAGCTGGACCATCTCTAGGTGCTTTGTGCGCACGCACACACACACATGAATATATGCACACTCAAGCACACACACACACACACACACACACACACACACACACACACACAGACTTATTGGATTTTCTCTCTGGTCCACAAGCTTTGATAAGGGCACCTGTCCACTCCAGGCTCCATCAGCACACAATAAAACACATGATGCCATGGAGGATGATCCCAGACTGCTTAAGAGATGGAGCCAGAAAGAGTATGGAGTGTGTGTCAGAAAGGATGAAAGAAAGGAATAGAAAGAAAGAAAGAGAGAGAGAGAGAGAGAGAGAGAGAGAAAGAGAGAAAGAAAGAAACTCACCTTTGAGACAAAGGAGAACACCACTATGCTTTTTATCTCTTTAATTTCCTTGGCTGTGATATTTGATTTATCCCACCGTAGGTATCAGATGAATGCGGCTTCCACTCAGCTACGCGTATTCTCAAGCAATAACATCGACATCTGTATTATCAACCCAAGAATACCCGTAGTCGAGACAGGAGCACAAACAGGGGCCACCGCCCTCCTCTACCTATTTAACTTTTTTTTCCCTCTTTCACTCTCTGTTTTTCTTCGTTTCATCTCTCGATGCTCTCGAGGCTCCTCTACATGCTGGGAGGGCAGGAAGATCGAATGATTTGGAAGCACGATCCAAGGTCTGAAAAGAGGGGCGGAAAAAAAAAAGCAAGAAGCGTTTTAAATAAATGGTTTCAATAAAAGTCAATCCAATTTCTAAATGAACTAAAACCCTGAAGCAGCTTTAACCCTGAAAAAACGTAATCCAATTAAAACTGTAGAGTACAAACATCAGGAGACACATAATACAAGACTGTACACATCATGTTGAAATAAATATTGCAAAATGAATGTCAAAGGAATGAGGCAGGTTGTATGTTTTTAAAGGTTCTGTAAGACTTGTTGAGTGATAAGTGTGTAGGGTTATAAAAACCAATGTATCAATTTGAACTTGATTAGTCTTTCAAGAAAAGCAGTGTAACCCACATAGGCCAATAGCGCTGAATAAGTCAATTTATACATTTTCCATAAAAAAATACAGCAGGTAGAGTGAAGTGGAACATAATAATATTAGTGCACAAAATAACATACTTATTGTAACACAGCGAGACATCGCCATGTTAAGGTGAGATGAGAATGATGTCATTATGTAAAAGTTTTGGCTTGTTCCTGAAGATGTGTTGTAGGACATTTTTGTATTTTACATTAAATTTAGTTTGTATGTATATCCATTACTTTCTATTTTAATACAGTGGGGAATAAAAAACGTTATCTGTCAACTGCAGATTCCTTAAAATCAAGCAATTAGTGGTAACTATTCCCTGAAATTTGCTGGACAATATCTTAATAAACGTATATAGAAAAGCCTGTGAACAAAGACTAAACAACCCAAAGTAAGGTTTAAAAAAATAATAATTTATAATGCAGTCACGTATGGTATCAGGGAACAAGTGAATGGAAATTCACACGTGCCCAACTACAACTAGGAAGACTGACGAGACAACACAATGCCTCCCCTACTCATCACGATACCAGCTTGGCACAGCTGAGTACCACAGTCGGCTCTCATGGGCAGGCAAAAAAAAGAGAATAAAGCTTCAGGCAGGAGCTAAATTCAGCCTCATAATTAACCACTGTGTGCAAATAAAGTTGTGACATCCAGAATTTAGTGTTTGCAAGTATCTTAACCCCAGGCATTGTCAACAACTATTCTGGCATTTGGCTGTGAGTGCGACTCAGGCGTAAACTCACACATCACACAGTCACATGCAAGCACACACGCATGCAAACACACACTTCACTGGGAGGGCAGGATACACTGACAGCACACTACCGAGGCAGTAAAGTAGTAATAATAATGATAATAAAAAGGAGACGGAATAGAGTTTGACATATGCCTGTTTTGAATGGTCAGGCCGAACTCATTTTCTGAAGAATTCATTCTGCATTCATCTGTAAACCAATGCAAAGGGAAAACTCCTTCCACTGCATTGAGCAAAGCAGAAATACCAAACCATAAAAAAAACGCAGCTTGAAAAGCAACTTGCGCATCTCTTGAAAAACACATCTTTTTTAAAAAAGCGTTAGAATTCTACAAGAAACACTCACTCTTATAAAAGATCCACATAAAAGTCTGAACCAAAAATATGTCAGGCTCTTTGTAATGCTGAGCCACGGATCCCCCTTTACCTCCCTTCATCTCTCTCTCTGTCTTTCCGTAAAGACAGTAGACTTTTGTGTGTGTGTGTGTGTATGTGTGTGTGTGTGTGTGTGTGTGTGCAGCTGCAAATGTGGCAAGTCTGATGATGCTAAAACCACATATTTAAGCAAAAGACTGCTGCAAAATTCTATATATATTTGA
This sequence comes from Leiocassis micropogon, assembly GCA_028565275.1. Classification (NCBI taxonomy): domain Eukaryota; kingdom Metazoa; phylum Chordata; class Actinopteri; order Siluriformes; family Bagridae; genus Leiocassis; species Leiocassis micropogon. The sequence goes on along the minus strand of JAOVVA010000026.1, from coordinate 17,144,711 downwards.
AAAAATATATTTACAAGAATAAATTGCCAAACCTCTACAAGGATGTGCGCATATCTTATGTATCGTATTTATATCACGTAAAAGATCACATATCGCCAAATTATAGACTTTAAATTTATTAATAATTATTAAAATTATAATAATTAAAACACAGACAGGGAAATATCTGCTTAAAGAGATGTGCACATGGGAACATGAAAATATAAGTCATTGCTTACTTCTTGCTGGAATTATCTACTTTACAATAAGTGACGACCACAAGTGTTTTTTTTTATGCTATATATGCTAAAGTTCCATATAAAAAACATTTTTATTATATTCCTATAATAAGCTTTAGGGTATATTAAAAAACCTTGGAGTGGTAAAAAATATGACCAAAATTAGTTGTAATTGTGATACTGTAGCTCAGCAACATTACATAGCAGTGCTATAATTTGGATGGTAGCATATGATAACTAAAAAAATCTACAATATACAGACTTGCCAAAGACCTTTAGTGGAACACCTGTACTCCTGCTCATTTGTGTAATTATCCTGTCAGCCAATCATTTGGTAGGAGTGCAATGTAGAAAACCATGCAGATACACATCAAGAGCTTTAGTTAACGTTCACATCAAAGATGAGAATGGGAAAAAATGTAATCTTAATGACTGTGAAATGGTTGTTGGTGGCTGTTGATCTCCTGAGGATTTCGTGCACAACATTGAAAAAACAAAACAAAAATCTTTCAGAGGCATGCAGTTTTGTGGGTAAAAAAATGCCTTAATGATGAGACTGAAGACACTCAGGACAAAGAACAGACCAAGGTGTATTGGGATACAACCGCGAGAAAAAAAGGAACAAAAAAAAAAAAGGACATCAGCTTCCACTCCTGTCAGGTGTATTAAATAGAAATGTATGTGTCTTATGTGTTAGTCAGATTATGTGAGGGTAAAATTTTGGGCCACACACAGGATCACAGATGTCAGGTCTGCAGCCCAAAGGCTCCCCTGTTCCCTCATGCTGCATCAATTATTTACCATGTTTATCTATGCAATTTGAGGGCTGCTGCTAAGCAAAGCTGTTCACAAATTGGTTGACGCAGAAGCTTGAAGCTGAATTCCTTAATAAATAGAAAGAAAGAAAGAAAGAAAGAAAGAAAGAAAAAAAACAGTGAGAATAGTAAAAGCCATTTATTGTCTTTAAGAGCCACTGTTCTGGTGCAAAGTTACAGGTTATAATTCAGCCAAAACACAGAGGATACTCTAATTTACATCAGCCACTTTCTATTTTTTTGTAACAGTGCACAAAAATTTGATATTATTTCGCAATTTATCGTTTTCCATCCAAGTTCTAGCGAAGTAACGGACAATATCCAGCAACCAAGTTCCCAACCCTCATTACTCTCAGATGTCTCATTGCGGCACACAAAGAATCATGAGAGCATGAATAAGGAAAAAAACTGAAGAATAACAAACCCTTTCAGCTGTAGCCTATGTGTTCAATAACGTCAGGCATAATTGAGCCCGCATGGACTGTTCTAATCGCAGCCGCTGAATTGAAACAGTCGCTAATTAAGGGGCAGGTGAAGCCTTGAGCAGGTGAAGCGGAGGAAGCTCAACTGTGAAAACAGAATGTAAGATCCTCTAGCAACCAAGGAGGTCTCGTGTGGAATGCGAGAAATAGAAAAAAATGCTTTTTGTTGTGTGCACACAAAGATACATGTGCACACGTACACCTCTCTGCAGATTTCGCTTCCTTTTTTTTTTGGAACGCCAAAGCTGGCATTTAGCGGAACACAAGCCGAGAGAGGATACAGGGAAGCCAATTACCAGACAGATGTCAATGTATGCGCTACTATACTAAAGGGATTCCAATTACAACACAGCTGTTCTGTTTTTCCTTCCCTCTCCCACTCCCTTGCTGCCTTCCAATATTCCCCATTCTCTCTCTCCTGCGCGCGCGCTCTCTCACTCTCCTACTCTCCCTCTAGCTCATTTTCTTTATTGCTACTCCTGTTACTCTTCCTACCTTACCTATTACCCTATTACTCTCCCTCTCTTTCTCTCTGTGTCACCCACCCCCACCCCTGCTTTATGCCAAATGGAAAGGGTGAGAATGTCAATCTCTACACTCAAATTGAAGTAAAGCTGGGTTAGTGTGTGTTTGTGCGTGTGTTAGAGTGAGAGAGCAATGGAGAGAAAGAGAGAGAGAGAGATTTGTTAGACTGAGTGCACACACACACTCACACACACACACACACACACACACACACGCACACACGCATGCACATGCACACACATCAGAACCAAGGACAGCTCCCAGAGGAGGGATCTAGCTACTGGTTTGCTGGTTGCTTAACAGGAGGTTCTTATGCCTTAATACACACGTGTGCACACATACATAAGCGTCCATTAATGTGGGAGCACGCACACACCCACACATCTGCCACACACACACACACACACACACACGCACACTACTACTTTCTTTCTTCCTTCTCCTCCCTCTATGTTCGTCTCTCTTTTGCTCTGAATTGGACCTGTCTTCATTTAGCTCTTTGAGATCTATTAATTATCCTATTTTCTGCTCAGCCCCTCCAATTTTAGGCCAAATGAAGAATTTAGAAATTATTACTGATTAGCAATTCCACTACTGAAAAAGAAAAAAAAATACATATCAATCACTCTTTTATGCTTCCTATAAAGCTGAGAAGAGTATATTTCTGACTCAAGCTGACTCAAGATGATGTGATTACTTGGACATGATTCACAACTGAAACCGGAATCCACCTTTTAATTCTAGAGAACTAGAAAGACCCTTCACGTAATCAATTTCATTTCCACTGAACAAATCAAGTAAGCCCAGACCTTCCTACCGTCAGTAAGCTCATTTGCTGTACTCCTAAAGAATCTGATTCACTCATTTCCACTGAGAAATTATGCCATATCCAGATGTTCTTGCAGAGCGCAATATAGCTGTGCTCAAGGCTGGGTATGCTTTTAGCTCAGGTATGCTGTGCTTTCCTTTCAACCGTCACAGGAACGCTGTATTTAAGCAGAGTCAAAACAGTGAACTGAATTGAGTTGAGTACTTGAATGCCTTTTGTCTATTTCAAAATATGCTTTTCTCTTTTGGTCTATTATAACATACAATCTGAGAGTACGCAGGAAGGCAGGGGACTGCCAGAAGCTAGAAAGGAGAGGGAGAAAGAGAGAGAGAGAGAGAGAGAGATTATTCTCTCCCCTCCCTTGATCAATATGAATCTAACTGTGCAAGGAAGGAGTTCAGAGAGTTCATCTTCACCCTGCCATGCCTACAGGCGCACACGCCACCACACTCTGATCACACCATGCCACCTCTCCCTCTGTTTCTCTTTCTAACTCACTCATTCATTCCTATCCACCCTATATAATCGCCTTTTTTAAAATAATCCTGCTTTCACTGCTATTCATCCATAAACTAAACCCCATACACATTGCAAAAGTAGGCTATCTGAGAAACATGCCCTAATCCAATAGTATTCATCCTCAGTGTCCTAAACACACGTCCGACCATCTGCCACGTATCCATGTCATAGGGCAGAGTAATATGATCCCGTGCACCCTTCTGGCCAATTTCAAGTATAGTGCACAGAACGGGCCACTTGCTTGCTTACTGAGTTCCAAGAACAGTCCAGTGGTTGAAGCTCATCTCAAGTACAGACAGGTCTATAGATAATGCATCTAGTTGAGATGATCAGACAGGATAATTCAACATACCAGCTTGTTTAGGTGTTCAGTTGGAGTTGCCTTGCACATATAGTACACTCTCAGAAAGAAAGGGTAGCAAATTGTTCCTTGTCTCTAGAGTGGTCTTGTGCAGAGTGTTATATGTACTGTATCTATCTCATACTGTAAATCTTATTAACTGAAGATGAACCTTGATGGCTCTTTAAATCAGCTTACCTTCCCAAGAAAGGGTGCGAAAGATGCAGACTGATGGGACCACCGACCAGCCGAGAAGAAAAGAAAAAAAACAGTTTGGCAGGTTTATTTCTGAGAGTGCAGTGCATAGTGTATAGCGCATAGAGGTGAGGAGAGGAGAGGAGCAAAGAGGAGAGGAGAGGAGAGGAGAAGAGCAGAGAGGAGAGGAGAGGAGCAAAGAGGAGAGGAGAGGAGCAAGAAGGAGCAGAGAGGAGCAAAGAGGAGAGGAGAGGAGCAAGAAGGAGCAGAGAGGAGAGGAGCGGCGGAGAGCGCATTCAGCACTGAGCGCTCGGCTACTCTCATGGAAAACGAGTAGTGAATACAGCACTCAGCCCGAATACAGATCAATACACACACACACACACACACACTACTCTTCTCACTTAACGCAGCTTACATATACATTATATTATACAAGTATATCCCGACAATCAAAGTGTCATGCACTGATAAATCTACAGTGTACAGTGGGCTTAAAACCAAACGCAGCCCGGTCTGTCTGCTTTAACACACCGGGGCGCGATAACCGGGTTTCGCCTTAAAACGTATTACTGAGTGTTGATATGCTGAAATGAATTAACACACACACACACACACACACACACCTCTGTACAAGATTTTAGGAATAAACAGTTACTCACCCCTCGCTGTTCAAAATCCTGCCAACGGGGGTAAAACAGCTGAGAAGAAGAGGAAGGAGGAGGCAGAAATCTGGAGGAAGACTACAGAAAGAACACATAATAGCCATACTGGGGAAACGCCCCCTCCAACAACTATACCTCTCTCTCTCTCTCTCTCTCTCTCACTCTCTCTCTCGCGCGCGCGCGCTCTCTCTTTCCCATTGTTGAGCCAAACGCGGTCAGAAAGGGGTGCGGTAGAGAAAAGAAGCGATCGAGTTTGGCACAAATCCCATCCAAAGAGCCATAGGTGACATGTGCACACGAGAAATGCAGTGATCTCATTCTAATAATAATAAAAATAATAATTCACCAGCTATTTTGTT
>JAOVVA010000026.1:17123098-17139677 GCA_028565275.1 Leiocassis micropogon | reverse complement strand
TATATACACAGCATCATTTAAATTAAAATCTTAAATGCAAAGCATTTGGTAAGAATGAAAAGTAATTAAACTGGTGTAAAATTGCCAGGATGCCCCCTCCTTTAAAGCAGATGGCCCTTGACAAGATAGTGGTATGATTAATTAATTTCCTCATCATTACTTTTTTCCAAAAATAGAGAAAGAGCAGAGCTGCCTATTGGGCTATTGAAGGAGCTATATTTAAGTCGAAAGCAGTAGGGATCTGGCTGGAGTTTGCCAAAAACACGCCCAGCTCTTTTCTTGTTAGAAACAACTAGTTAGACTGTGAATAATAATAATAATAATAATAATAATAATAATAATAATAATAATAATAATATATGTCTGGCTGAGCATTAAGCTGTTGCTGAATTGATGAATAATTCAGTGAAGAATCGAAACCCTGGTGAAATTGGCTTGATCTAAGGATTATATAAAAAGATTGAACAGTGTTCAGTGTTGAAATACATGAAAAACTGCTGTACTAACTTATTGGTAAGTTACTCAGTGGTTATTATTATTATTACTATTATTATTATTATTATTATTGTACAGTATTATTTAATTAATTACTGACTGTAAAGTAAGCTGCATCAAACACTACAAGAGTCATTCTCTCTCTCTCTCTCTCTCTCTCTCTTACACACACACTTTGGAGGGACTCACAAATCCCTAATGGCATGAACACATTTCTCATTCTATCCCTCTCTATCTCTGTCTCTGAATCTCTATCCCAACTTCTTTCTTATTAAATAGTCCTCCTTAAATAGCCTTCACCTTTAGACGCTATCTTTTATTTTTGTATGGCATTACTTCTGCTTCGCATTTTTGTTCATGCTAGCAGTTTCTTAGATATCAGCATGCACACATACACACACAGGATGATACAAGACCATTTATTCATGTATTATATTTTACAGTAGCAACCTTGCAAAATCTTTAAGATTCTGAGAGAATCACCACCTACTCCACCTCTTCCCTGTAATACTGAGTTTTTCTTGTGATTTGTGGAAACTCTGCAATATTTTAAAGCTTCTGGCACCATAAACACCCTCTGGCCTACAGTGCAGGAGTGTCAGTCTTTTTTTATTTATTTATTTTTTTGCTTCAGTCGTGATACTGAAGCAAATAGTACAGCAGGAAGCAACCCACACCCGTTGCTTTTTTATAGCTATGATGAATTTATTTTCATATTTTCATTACAACTAAGACTTCCATCTCTTTGTCCCTTATTATGGCATACACACCACAAGTTTCTTCTCCCTCTCTTTCTCTCTCTGTAGCTATATTTAGCGGCAGGTTAACTGCCCTGTCAGAGGTCTGATTTGTATTCCTGGCATGGTTCAGTGTCTGAGCGTGCTGTGGGTCTGAACAAAAGGAACCGTTTGAATATGAACAATTCTGAAGGCCTAGAGAATCGCCATCCTGTTCAGCCCCCCCACGCCACCCCACACACATACACACACTCCACTGCCACCTGCTAATGGAGGAAAAGAGAGAGAGAGGGCAGGATTGGGGGGGTTGTCCCTTATGGAGATTTTCTGCAAAGAAATCACTGGAACACAATGCCTCATGAATTAGTGCTTACAAACAAATCATCAATGAGTATTATAGCAGAGGTTATTCAAGGAAATACTTTGATTAATTAAGATTTCCGTTGGTCAAATGTCTCATTTGTAAGACAACTTGAAGCAGGGTTTGATTTATAAGATCTGTGCTTGAACGTCTGATGAATTGCACATGATTTTCAAAAAACATGTTAAATTTTCAGATAAATAGTTGACTACAGAATCAGAAAGGAGCTAGGGAGCAAACCAAGATAAGATTACACAGTTCATATCTGCATCCTTACTGGCAAAGTTATTGGGTGGGCTGTGACAGTTTGGAACCAGGAAGGTGAGAATGTAACTTTCTACAAGTGCCTCCTGAAGAGGGTCTGATGAGTGTTTGACCAGCCTCCCGAGGGCAAGGAACTGGGTGAATGTTAGCTTTTGCTTAAACAGAGGGACCGGAGCATGGCAGCGAATGGAATAAGCTGACACTTAAGGCCATGTTTTGTCATGGGCTTAGCACAGATCTGCTTATGGAGATGGTGTGCAAAGATGACCAGGTGTCATTATGTTTATTTGTTTAGACGTGCTACTAAAGACCCAAGCAAGTCAGCCCTGCTCTACTCTAGTTCCTCAAAAAAAAACATGTAATTACCTGCTATCCACTTAAAGTGTGGTCAAAGCACAAATCCCTGAGATTTCCCAGAACAAGATACTCCTTGAGTAATGCTCATTATAGTTTGCATCATACCTTCACGCTATTAGTTCAGATAATGCACCCAGGGGTATCTTCCTGTGTTACAGCGCTAACAGACTCTGGCACAAATGAGTGCTTCATTGACTGCTTCCTTACAGAAAAGCTCTAGTTGACACTCCCCTGCAACAACACCCTCTGACAGTCCAAGTTCTGGACAGTGGTCCCACAGGAGCAAGCTCTTCTACTGACTGCACTAAACTTCTCACACTACAGGTCAGTTTCCTTCACTACAAGAACATATCCCTCCCTCCCTGTCACAGGAACTATCAGGTTCCCTGTCATTCTTGGATTCCTGTGGATGCATGCCCTTGACCCCCAAATCAACTCGAGAGAAAGGGGGATAAAATGCTGGTCATCAAATTGTCAAGCTCACTGTTTTCAAACTCCTACTTCCTTCTTTGTTTCCATGACCTTTGAGAGCTACAAGATCCCTCTTGAGTACCAGGAGTTTCAAGAAATGGTAATTAAGGTCAAAGCAAGTCTCCTCCCACAACCACTGGACTGTGTCATTAAGATCTGGGACTAGGCCCTCTCTCGTCACAATTGTTTCGCTCCCCAGAAAACCATGAGCCACGGAGAACTATGTCAATTAGGCTCTACAGCATGCCTACAGTACATATGCCCTTTTACATTCCGAGCCTTAGCAGGTTTCTTCATGGCATTGATTACCAGGGAAAGAAGCAGCTGACCCTGAAGTATTGTTACTGTACTCCCTGGCTTTAGTTCCATCTGCCCTGGAACAACTCAGAGAGGCCAAAGTGTTCCCCCGACCGGATCTGTGCAGAGCTTACTACAACAGGGAGATTAGTGGAAGGCTGCCTGTAACACCATCTCCCTTTTTTTATGAATAGAGTACAGTGAAACCTCGGATTGCGAGTAACGCGGTTTGCGAGTGTTCCGCAAGACGAGCAAAGATTTTTAATAAATTTTGACTAGGAAAACAAGCAAGTCTTGGTTTACGAAAACCGAGTATCATGTAGCATGCATGCGCTTCTTGTTTTGATGCCGATCGCCACGTGATCACACCTGAGCTAACGGTTTTTCTCTCTCTTGCGCTGCGGAATTGTGGGTAATCGTCTCCCCTGCTGGGTCTTAGTGTCTCTTACTGGAATAATCAACATCCGTGCACGCGTGTACTGTTTACTTTAACACTGTGACCACGTGTGTGTGAGTAAAACTTATTTTACTTTGTGTCTGTATGCGTGTGTGTACAGTACAGCGCGCGTGTAAAGCAAAAGCAAGTCTCATTAGAGAGGTTAAAGATCCATTGGACACCATGCCACACACACACAGACCCCTCCTACTTTCGCCTTCACAGACACACACACACACACACACATACACTCTTTCTCTCTGCTCTACACAGAAACACTGCTCTGTCACAAGTCTTTTCAAATGTAAAGTACAGGTTAATTTTTTTATTTTTACTTTATATTTTTGTGTTAATTTATTTTTATGTATTTATTTTTTGGGGCTGTGGAATGAATAATTTGAGTTTCCATTATTTCTTATGGAAAAATTCGATTTGGTTTACGAATGTTTATGAATACGAGCCCGCTTCCGGAATGAATTATGCTCGTAATCCAAGGTTCCACTGTATATTGCAAAATGGGCTTGCTTTGGCTCTATCAGTGTTCCAGTGTTTAAACAATGATTGGGGAACTTAGTTATTGCAAATATTCACATTACTTTGATATAATTCCAAAAAATGCAATGTCCAGGTTTGTCAGGTAGTCTTCTTTTTTCATCTTGAGCTTTTTCATTTTCTCTCGGTGAACACGTCAGCTGATTTGGAACACAAGTTATTGTCACAGGTTTTACGCTCTCCAATCAGCAACCCATAGCCTCAACCACCTAAGCCAACACTGCCCTCCTAGGCAGCCTTCTGGGGGTGCTGATGCATCAAGATAAGGTTTTAGTGGTTATAGGCTGGCCTGTTCCTAATACAGTGAAGGGACTTTTATTTGAATCACACACTTCTACAGACGTTTCATGTGAGACTTCAGCATGATCGCCACACTACTCGCCCTTCTTCTTAAGAACAAGACGGTGGGACCCAGTGACAATAGCAAGAGCATTTGAGACACTGAAAGAAATATTCACTTCAGCTCCATTATATAATACCCCAAATTCATTAGACCATTTATTGTGGACACTAATACATCTTTTCACAGAGACTTGGGTAGAAGCCCAAACTAGACCCTTTGGCATTCTTTTCAAGAAAAATTACCCCTGCTGAAAGGAACTACGATGTTGCCAACAGACAACTCTTAGCAGTTAAATTGGTGTTAGAGAAATAGTGGTACTGGCTGGAGGGAGTGGTTCATCCTTTCATAATATACAGGGTTCACAAAAACGTATAATAGTATCAAGACCGCCATGAATCTGAACTCCTGCCAAGCCTGGTAGGCATCATTCTTTCCAGATTCAACTTCATGCTTTTCTATTGTCCCAGCCCTAAGAATGTGGAAAGCAGACTCTCTATCATGTTTGCATTCTGTTCACCCCAGAGAACGAGCTGAAGAAATCAGAGTTTATGGATCAGGGTTTATGGAAGCAATCACCTAAGAGCTTGACAGAGAGATTAGCAGAACACAGAACACTAGCATCAAAAGAGACCAAAAAAGCAAAAAAAAAAACCATACACAATAAATCGCATTTTAGCACTGAAAGAAAAATGTTTTTACATTTAAAAAAACATTTTTTTACAGTGGAAACCTGAGCTCACTTGTAGCAGGTAATAACTGTTAAAAAAAATTTTTTGTTGGTAGAATATATGCTATGTTTACTATTATTATTATTAGTAGTAGTAATAGTAATAGTAGTATAAATATGGACATGTTTGACTACTGTATTTAACTATAATGTTTTGTTTTAACATCAAACAACCAGGGCATTACATCACTTTTTTACTATACCTAAATCTTACATCACAAGACGACACTAGAAGCTGAAACAAAAACTAGAAGCTTAAACAACAAACCTAATTTGGAAAATTTGACAAACACAAAAACTTCAAAACCACACAACATTTGTTTAATTAGTGCAGAAGTGCTTTCCTGGGGACAACCCTGACATCCTCCCCCCAATAAAGCACTGTTTCAGAGTGCTCCATCCTTGGGATGTAATGGAACTCGGCATGGGTGAGGGGCTAAAACTGGGCATGTGCTCAAGGCCAGAGCTGGGCAGGGGCATGAAGTCTGGCACCACCATGGCATCTTTAAAGCTGGGTGGTGGCATCAACATGACATCTTTAAATCTTGGGAACAGCATGAAGCTCTTAATGCTAGAGTGCAGAGCATACATGACATCAGCGAATCTGGGGTGCCCTAGGGGAGTAGAACAATGTTCTTAAAAACAGGCAGTTGAAGAAGCACACTTGTTTGTAAAACCTGGATGACATAATTCAAGCTATGTAGGTGAGGCTCCGGTGGTGCAAGGAATGTCTTGGGCAGAACAGGGAATACAATAAAAAGAGCGTTGTTTAATAGTAAAAATAAAAGTATTTACACCTGCAAAATGCAAAGAAAATTAATTTTTCTTTGCATTAAACAGCAATGTAACCCTAAGAAAACCATTTATTAGTGAAGTTAATTAAAAACAAGAAGGCCCTATAGGGGTGATGTCATAAGGCTGATGTCATAGTGCTTGGGCCCTAAAAATACTTTGATTTTCTATGGAAAGAATGGAGTGTGGAGCATTGGAAAAGACATTTACAATGTCCCAAAGTGATGGGTGCATCAGGGTAAGAAGAGAGGCAGATGGAGTGGTGCATCCATCATGTCCAGTGCCTACCATACAACCCGATGGGGGAAGTGTTATGATCTGGGATTTTGGTCTGTTGGTATGTTCAAGCACATTATGTGTCCAAAAAATACTAACTACCTGAAAATATTAAATAACCAGATTTTTTTACAAATGGATTTTTTCTTCTCTGATGGCACAGCTGTGTGTTTGTGTTTCTGTGCTGTGATGTCTGATACTGGGACGTTAGCACCGGATCCATCAGATGCTGTGGGCCTCCATAGATTGGACTTGTTTGTTCATTGCATCCCCATGGGTGTTCAATTTGATTGGGATCTGGGGAGTTTGGAGGCTGGGTTGGCGGCTTTGCGATCTCTGCCTGCTGGGCGCCATGGGTGGCAGGCTATGGTACAGTACTTTGGGTGTTCTGGTGCCTTTCAACTGTGACCAGCATAGACTCTTGTTGGCATGTTGGCTGCGCTGAGTAGGGATTAGACCAGACAAACTGTTGGGTTCCCATGATCCTGTTATCAGTTATTGGTATATAATTGATAATCTATATTAAAGTTATCCCAATCCCAATGTTATGATGTGATGTTCATCTTATAGCTGATCAGTATATATACTGTAAGCCTCAAACTCAATCATCAAAATAATAATAAAAAAGGCTTAAAATGATTTACTTAATGCATATACGTAGATTTAGAATATAGGAGAATTTCACTTTTAAATTAAATTATGAACTGCTATGCATGACATTCTACTTTTTTTTAGATGTACTGAGATAAAATGCAACAGTGTTCAGTGGCGACGTAGACATGAGCTGAGAACATGTTTTAATAATATATACAGAGAATGTAAAAATGATTAGAAAATGCTTTATATGCATTTAGTAGCAACTAATATTTACTAGCTAAGAAGAAAACTGATTAAGTACGTTGTAAATAATTATTATGACCCCATAAGAGAGAAGATTGTTGTCCTCATGCTCTTTAATGTACAGTACATTATTGAAACCAGTATTTGCTCATTTCTTCTTGTTGCTTAACAAAAAAAGAAACAAACTTTATTCACACAAGAATAAGAAATTAGACCAGCGACGGAATGTATGGTTATTCTGTTATTTTCCAGTCACAGATGGCTGTTGTGTGGATAGGAATCCCAATTGGGAAAAATTGCTTTCTTTCACACTCATGGTGGGCTGATGGTATGATCCACCTAATCTTGTCATGACTTCAAATTGTGAAATAGTTGACCATATATTTCTAATGCAGTTATCACGCCAATGCACCACTCAAATGTTGAGCAACTGTCAACACCCAATTGCATGGTTTTCAGCCCTAATGTCAAAGTCGTCCAGAATAAACCGTGAAGACAAATTAAATTATTTTTCTTTTTTTTTTCTGCATTTGTAATTTTCCACATCAATGCATGCCTTAGCCAATTCTTTTTCTGCATTCCTACATAATTGTTTACCACACTAGAATTGCCTTTGAGTTTTCGTTGCATGAAGTGGGATAATTCCACTATAAACATGACATGACATTTGTGACATTTCACGTCAGTGCCTGACAAACTGGCTGCAAACATCTCCCTCAGTGAGAGCATGATGCAAGTCAGGCATCACGCACTGCAACAGAGAAAGAGTGAGAGAGAGAGAGAGAGAGGGAGAGAATTGATGTTTTCATTATTAACTGAATATTTGAGATATGACTTTAGAATAATATGAAATCACAAGTGCCTTTATGGATTATCATTATATATTACTTTAAGTTGCCAACAAGCTTTTCTATTCTTTTCTCTCTTTCTTTTTCTTTGTGTGTGTGTGTGTGTGTGTGTGTGTGTGTGTGTGTGTGTGTGTGTGTGTGTGCATGTGTGTGTGGCAGGCAGGATGACTCAAGAAGATGACAATGGCTGATTGCTCGTATTCAAATGCCATAATGATGATGATAATGATGATGATGATGAAGATGATGAAGATTAGGATGATGGTGACTGATTTGAAAAAACAGGAAACAGCAGACAAGGAAAATCACAGGCAGCGGAAAGAGGTTAAAGAGAAAGAGCAAGTGAGGTTATTGCATGAGAAGGTGATGTTTTGCATCAGTCAGTATTTTACACAAGGGAAAGTCAGAAGAAAAGGTGAAGGCAAATAAAATTAAAGTGTGTGTATGCACATTACTCTCTCTCTCTCTCTCTCTCTCTCTCTCATTTCTTGTCTGTGGCCTTTATGTCCACCCATCTTACTTCTTGAGAGCAATCCAAGCTCTGGGATGTTGGATGTCCATCTGGAAGTATGGCCCTAGCAATTCAGTTTCTCTCAATCCCTCCCTCTACAAGTGTGTGTGTGTACTGTACTGTACTCACAAGAGTGGATGACTGTCTGTTTGCTCTGATCTCATCCAAGTTACTGATGCTTTCCCCGCCTTGATCTGTCTGTGTATATGTGAGGACTGTTTGCTCTCTTTGATTGTCGAGGGGTTATGCATGCTTTCCTCTCATCTTCTCTTTTCTTGACCTCTGTTTAGTCCCATCCTGGTTTCTCCTTTGTCCTGCCTTTTCACATTGCTCTCCCTTGTTCTGTCATTTCCTCTCCTCCCATCCCTTTTCTGTCACATCCTCTCTCCCCTTACTTTTACATCATTTCCTCACCTTTCCTTTTTCGCTCCTTATTTTCCCTCTCTTCTTTTCTCACTTTTTTTCACATTCTCTCCTCTCCTCTCCTTAAAAATTTCAGTTTTTCTCTCTCCGCTCCTCTCCTGTCCTCTCCATTAAAGGGAGGGCAGTTGGAGGCCAGGGGCCTGCTGGAGATCAGGGTAATGGTCAATGTTGAGGAGGGTTAATAACATTACAGAGGCTTTAAAGAAAGAGGGAGGACTGATGGGGGGAAGGAGCGTAGTGTTGTTGGATAATGGGGGAGGGGCAGGTGCAGCTCTAATGGCTTTTTAAAAAGGTTACAGCATGTCTCTCTGCTCTCATAATGGGGCCCTGCCTGTGCTGGAAATGCAATTTCCGGGAAAGATAATGTTGGAGAGGTGGGTCCTGAGTATTGTGTGTATGTGTGTGTGTGTGTGTGTGTGTGTGAGAGAGAGAGAGAAAGAGAGAGAGAGAGAGAGAGAGAGAGAAAGAGATGGTGGGAAGAACATGATAACTGACTAGAGATTTTAGATATTAAAGATATTTTGCCAATCTATTCTCATGATTATGACCTTTGCTCTGCCTTTCAAGTGCCACAACCCTGGTTGAAAATGGTGAGCTCATGGCTAATTGATATAACGTCACTCGGGTTTAGGGGAAAAGCAAGTAGGATGTGAGTCATCCACGTTGCATCTGTTTCAATAAAGCAATATCAATACTTGCCTTCCTGTATTATGGAGTACTCCGGCTGTGCCCCGATCCCAACACAGAGTCCTCCTGCTTACCCCCTGCTCACTTCCATTTAAATTGATTTATGCTTCAGGTGTACTCACACTTACAGTACGTTCAAGACTGGAGGTGGCAAACGTATTCAAGCAGCATTAAAGCCTTAAAATGATATTTCTGTAAATTACTGTAAATGAGTACTATGGATCAACACCATGGTAAAGAAATAAAAGGTGGAATTGCATGATGCAGTGCATAAAATGCAAAACTAAGCAATAGGTCGGTGTGAATATTTACAGTATATGTAGTGATCACTGGAGTTGATTCTCTTGACTGGTGTTATTGACTGAGACACATTGATTATAGTGAATCTTGGTGCCAATTTAATTAGGAAAACATATCCATATGCATATTAAAATATTCTTGACAGAAATATTTGATAGTTTTCTAGATATTTCAATTCAATTTCTTTTGTGAGACACAGAAACAGACACAGGAAGCTTTTTATTATAAATGACAGGGGGAAAAAAAATATATGAAAAGGCCAGCTGATGTAAGTGAGTCCATCAGTGTTTGTTTAAAACAGCTAAAAATATACCAGGGCTATACTTAAAGTGATGCAAATGTAGGTATAACTCTTTTATTAACTAATAAAGGTTGTTCAAATTGCAGGAAGAGTATCTTTTCCTTTCTACAAAGATATCTCCATCACAGGCGATGAACTTGCGCCATCATTAAACCCAGTTCTCGAAACCTCTTTGAAAATCCCTTTGTCATAGCTGATGGTGGTTTGTCTTCAATGCTGGTTTCCTCTTCTTCATCCATCTATGCACATTGCTCTTGTCAGTGGTGTCATCTTTGCAAACATTAGTGCAGTGGGAGATCAGAAACTACAAAGTGGATTTTCAAAGAGGATTCGAGAGTTGAGTTCAATGATGTCGCAAATGCATTGCTTGTTAATGGCGTAAATGGTCTATTTTCCTCTTTGCTACACGTGGTACTGCCAGTGACCCAGACCCCCCTCTGCCTTCTGGACCTGTCTGGTGCCCTGCTTCTGTTTGGAGATCTTGTTGTGGTCTGCTTGGGATGCAGTGGGATGCTTTAGATGGGTGACGGTTCCATTTGACCATGAAGATGGTCTTGGACTTAGCAATGCAAACAGCTGTACTCTGATGACTGCAGTCGCTCAACGGTTCAGGCCTGAAATTCGCACAGACGATTTTGTACCTGAGCCTCCAATAACACAAGTGGACTCCATATTAACGTAGACACCTTTCCTGTTAACTTCCATCCTCTTAACATACAGTATGACTGCAAAGGAATCCCTGCAATCTGTTATCACCCAAATGATGATGGGTTCTCTGTTGAGTCTTTTGATTCTGTAAAGCTGCTTTGCAACATTGACCACTGTTAAAAGTGTTATATAGATAAAATTGAATTGAATTGTGATGGAGACCTGTTGAGTGATACCTTTGTATAAAGAAAAGTTACTCTTTCAACATGTGCAATTTGATTAACCCTAACCCTAACCCACTTGTGCATTACTTAGCCGGTATAGCCGTCTTATTATGGTTCTGTCAAATACAGTGGTACCTTGCCATACGACCTTGACTTAAGAACTGAAACTTTGCAAGAAATTTGCCTTGGCACACAAAGCATTTTTGCCATATGAGCAAACCAAACCGAGTGGAACCGAACCCTGGGGCTAAGTTGCATGTACACCTGGGAGCCGTTAAAAAACTTGCTTGCAGGCCTCTGAGCGGCGCAGTGGTAAAGTGCTCGCCCTATCAGCCGGAGATCGCTGGTTCGATTCCCGGGTAATGCTGTAACCTCTCGCAGCCGGAGGTCTAGAGAGAGCTGATTGGCCGAGCTCTCTGGCCGAGGGATGAGAGGTACTTCGTGCTCCCACATTAATCACGGCTCTACAGCCAATCAGGGGCGTCTGTGAGATCGCGCACGCGGAAGGAGCGTTTAGCGCTGTTCTCCGAGTGTGTTACGCCGCCCCCAACGGTGCGTGAGCGAGCAGTTCAAAAAAATGCGGTCGGCTGGCGTCACGTGGTTCGGAGGAAACACGTGATAGTGTCGGGGAGGAATTGGACACGACTAAATTAGGGAGAAAATCTGGAAAAAAAAAAATAAAAATTATATATTAAAAAAAAACCTTGCTTGCGCCAGTGGAATGACAGTGGAATTTTTTTTTTTTTGCATTTTGTGTAAGATTTAGTGAAGACATAGCGCCATGGGTCCTGAGAATGTTAGCAAGGACGATATAAGAAGAAAACGGAACCACTTTCAGTTTTGTTTTTAAAGCAGCGAGTGCCAAGAGGAATCATAAATTAAGGTTAAGTAAGGTATATTGTCTGTTTATTTAATATTTTTTGTCTTTTCTAAATATTTTGCTTGTTTTATATGCAAAAAAAATTATTACAGTGTTGGAAATTGTTAATATTGTTAATATTTCTGGGTGGCTGGAACAGATTTTCTGCTTTTACATTCAACGGATTATACTGCATTTATTTCCTATGGGAAAATGCGTTTCGCAATATGAAATTACATCTAAATTCTTATGCAGGTACCACTGTATAGATAGCAGAATAATGATTGGGTGAATGTTTGTACCTCTGTAGTGCCACGGTGTTTTTTCACTTTCAGGTGCAAGGGCCAAAGATAACAAGTCATTAACTATTAAAATAGCTCCAAGCAGAATACATGGGTAGAATGTTTAATTCTCTAGCAGTGAGATTGCAGTAATGCAGTAAAACACATAGGTACAGTAGAATTCAGCTAAAATCAAGAGACAATATTTTGAACAGACTTTCCTTAATAAGTGAAAAAAAAAAGTTCTGTAACTTGTCACTAATTTGCATTGTTTAGATTATGTAATGTCAACCAGATGAGTAACTTATGAGATGGTGTCACTTGTCATTTACATAAACTTTATACTAATAAGCAGTAATTTTGATTAGTAGGCAGCCCAAACCGTAGAGTACTGTATACTGTAGGGCCAGATATGGACTGAATGACTAGCTCCCTCCAGTGTCATCTTTCCAAACAGCATGGTGTATCCTTGTGTATCATTGAATCCCCTCCTTGTAATACTTACAGTAGGTAGTCAACCGGAATAATGGTTTTACCGCCGCGCTTCACGGCCGCAGCATTTGTGTTTGTGCGTTTGTTGGCTTATACCACTGAGTGGCGCTATATAAGTATAGACCGATGCCTCAGGCCTTAGTTCATTCTCTCAAGGATAAATCAGCCCCGCTTGTATTTTTGCGTTATTATTAGAATGAAATGCAGTAGGCTGTTATAATCATCATAATTTTCTTTAATAAATAATGACCCTTGTTGTGCTGTACCACTGCTGGCAAAACCTTATAAAATACAAGTATAACATTAAACGCATTTACAATCACAGTACTAAAATTAGAGTACAAATTTAGAATTGAAATTAAATATAGGCGTTTCTTATTTGCATCGAATTTAAAGTGCCCCTATTATGCCATTTTAAAGGTTGCTAATATTGCTTAATGAGTCTCTTAAAACAGGTTTACATGTATGCAAGGTCAAAAAACACTTTAGTTTCCTCCAAAAATAGATTTAATTTTACCCCATTTCTAAATGATTCATAAACGACTCGTGTGAAGCAGTTCGAATAATCAGTCTGTCTAAACCCCTCCTTTCCGTGAGCCCTCACTGCTGTGATTGGTCAGATGGTGCAGTGATTTATGACTGGTCTACCACTACAGCGTGTGTCGGAAAAACAAAACGTCCATTACCATAACTGGAAGACAGCTCTGGAGACCCGTCAATACATAGAAAAGATGGTGTCGGTTTTACCGTATCAATTCGAGCCGGAGTCTGACGATGAAACGGGTGAGGTGGCACATCGACAAGAAACTGTTTCGCAAGCACGACTGGAGCAGGACGTTTCTCAGTGGTAAGTGCAGGATACAGCGTCTTCTTGACATGATGTAACGTTAATCCACCTGGAAATTGTACTGTTTGTGGGCGGGCAAGTTGTTCGCTACGTAGAATGTGGGCGGACATTAAGCAAATATGTTACGGAGTGCCGTGGATCTGTAACAGAAAAAGATTAGAACTGCTAACGACTCATTTAGGCGAATGTGAGCCGACCCTTTTTTTTTTATAGAAAAAAACTTCATTTATCGTGCACTGTCGTGTATACTCGCCTCACAGACGTGAAAAATATAGACGTGAAAAAGCGAAATGTCTGCTTTTATATAAACTAATAATAGATTTTACTAATTTTAGATGATGTAATTCGTATGAAAACTGAATTATAGGCGCATCCACTGCTGTGGAGACGACGAGATGACTTGATCACCTTCATGCCGAAACCAAAGAAATCACTAATTTATCAATGAATTGTTAAAATGGTCAGAGTCAGTCTTCTTGCTGTTTTCCCTGACGCGTTCATAATCATTAGTCTACTTCTGCCGGTGCATACTTCTGCTACGTTAGACTACGTAGGAAGTTAAAGAGGAGGATCACGATGCTCAACATCCCGGAGCCTACTCCTAATTTAAATTAAATTAACAAATATTGTAAGTAAATAACAATAGCCCACGTTTAGAAAAGCATTTTATTTAGACTATAAAAAAATAATCTATTTTAGGTGTGCCAGCTGCCACTGTTCTTATACAGCTTTTTATCAAAGTAAATCGTTCAGTAAAAAGCCTGTAAATTTCCATGTAACAACGGGTACATCTGCATGAATAAATTTATACAATGAGCTATTGATCAGTGATTTATGTAATTTATGTATTTATGTAAACCACTCTGTTCTGATGTAAGAAAATGCTCATTGCTGCGCTGTTTGGGGGAGGGACGTGCTGGTGACGTTTGGTCTGCTTACTGTGTGTTTTGGTGTAAGCAGAGGTCTTACATATTCATGAAAAGTCGTGGATTATTCAGTGAAACAGAGGATCTGCTAAAAAAACTTAGGCACACCAGTCACTTTACCACAAATAAAATGTCTTTCTGAGTCTTATAATATAGTTGTAACATAACAGATATACAAACCGAACAAACGGTGCGCACTGAATACTAAACCTAAACCAAACACGTGGATTAATAAACCGAGATGCGCGTTTCTTAGCCCCACCCCCGTGAACACAGCATATTCAGAGAGAAGTGCGTCCGCAAGAGGTTGTGCTCGGGCCACTGAGCTTCTGCGGATTCTAAATTTGACATTGTTTCCGTCTTTTAATCGCTGGAATGGAAGAGATGGAAAGTCCTCATCATAATATGCCTTGTATTGTTTTTAATCACTCTATACACAACCCATGATTTTTTATGCTATTTTGCAAATGGAAAATACTAATGGAATATTTTTTTTGTTTTTTAGTTTAATTTTTTATAAAATATAAAATGTTAATATTTAATAAAAATACCAAATAAAATTATTGTGTATATTATGTAGTCTAGTGCAATGGACAGGTTTCTAGCATCATGTATTATTGGTACAAATTTCAAAACTCAAAGTCTAAAGGTCAAAGTCAACTTTATTGTCGATTCTGCTACATGTACAGTGCATACATATAGAGATTTGAAATTACATTACTCTCCATCCCTTTACAAACAAAAAATCCCCCAGTCCGAAAAAAAAAAGGCAGTCAGTCAAAGTTGTGGACAATAAACCAACTTAAATATATATAGTTCAAAAAAACTTTTTTTTGTTAGGTCTCCCAGGTAACTCAAAAATATCTTCAATAACACTATTACAGACAGCACCATTAATTATCATGAAGATAGATTAATTCAGAATGCTAGCGCCACCTCATCATCCCAGTGTGTGGCAAACATCAAACCTGTCAATCAAATTCAGGCATTGTGTTTTACTCCTGTTTAAGATCACTTACTGCAGCTGCAGTGGTAGTGCCCTTGGGCTTAGCAAATACTACAGACAAAAACATACCCTATTCATAGTGAAACTTGTTTTATGATGACAGCATAAAAGAGAATGATACACAAATTTAAATCTTCAGGAGTTCATGCAATAAAATGTACAAAATCCTCACAGAGCTTATAAAGTATGTAGGACCACAAGATACTAACTCAAATATTAATTCTGTTTAAATAACCTTATATTAACTTAACTAACCATATATTACTTCATGATCATCAGACAAACCAGCCAACAAACAAAAATGTAACATTTCATCCAATAAATTTTGTGCTGACAACTTAACAAAGGTTTGTATAGCAAACCCGTTTTTTATTTAATCCATACCTGTGCATGGGTTTTCACTAGGGTAACCCATACACAATCACCGAAAAGACCATGAGTTTTAAATTTATAAATATGACTTCTCAATTGTTGAACAACCTCATGCTTTACAATTAGTACATGACGGTTATTAGTATAAACTAATAGCCCTTAAGTGACCGCAAATTGTGGCTGAGGCTGAATTATCTCCAACTACAACTTCTCACACTTTTATTAAAATGTACTTTATTGTAAGTTTAAATGTTATATTGTAAGTTATTGTTTGATCATTTTGATCATTGTCTACCACAGTCTAGTGGGTTAAAATTAAATGATAAACTCAATGGAGTAAAGAAGGCTATGGTATTTGCTCACCTTGAGACAAATGTTTCAAAACTGAGTTCATGGCATTTATACATTTGCAGATGGAAATTGACCCAAAGCATGCCTTAAAAGCAACCCAAGACTTTTTAAAGGTAAAGCTGGACTTTTCTACAATGGCAAGAAAATCACCTTACTCACATCCAATTGAGCATGCAATTCACTAGCTGACAAAATGCCCAAGGATGAAAAGGAACTGAAGACACCTGCAGTGAAGGAGTAAAGTTCTGGCAGAGCAGAGCTTCAGAGAGGAAACTAATCATCTGGTGATGTCTGTTGGGGCCAGACTTCAGGCAGATTTTGAGTACAAAGGATTTGTAGTCAAGTATTTAAAAGAAGTACAATTTAACTGATCATTGTTAGTTTATTCAAAAACATTTAGTTGGTCAGAAGTATATATATATATTTATATATATATACACACTACCGTTCAAAAGTTTGGGGTCACTTGCAAATTTCGTTGTTTTTGTTTAGTAATTTATTTTCTACATTCTACAACAATACTGGGGATTTCAAAACTATAAAATAACACATATG
>JAOVVA010000026.1:17108254-17120580 GCA_028565275.1 Leiocassis micropogon | reverse complement strand
AATTTGACCATTAATTTTGTGACATTATAGGGGAAGCTGAGCTTCCCTTGCAGTCTTAAAGAAATCGCCACTGTTATATAGTAAATTAACATTAGATAGCTATAGGATTTTGGTACAGTATGTCCAACCAATAAACCTCACTTATCTTAATAGCAAAGGCAGCTGATGCACTATGGCTAATGAGACAGATGTGTCATTGGGTAAGATAAGCCTCCCATATTAGAAAAGAGCACATGGAGAGGGTAGCAAGTGATTTTAGTTCAATTCAATTCAATTCATTTCATCTCAATTTATGGTCATTGTCACAGAGCAGCTTTACGGAATTTCTAAAATCTGACTCTGCCTTGCTATTAAAATTTAACAAAATCAAATGAGTGTTATTTTCAAATAAATGTAAATGTTGCTTCCATAAGCTGTGATTTGAAATCAAGGTAAGGTAAGAGGTTTAGTCAGAATGTTGTTAAGATGAGCCATAAGGCTTGGGGATTCACTGACAGAATGCTTTACAATACTTATTATAAGATACAAATTAACTGCATACATGTGATTTAGCTCATGTGCCACACTTATTTGAATGCTAAATAGATTTAAATTCATAGATGATTTAAAGAGTAGTAGTAGGGAATCACACTATAAAAACAATCATTGGTTTACATTTATTTATTCATTCTGCCTGGCTTTTGATACAATGCAAGTTAATCCCTTTTAAACTGTAAAGTGGAGTTTTGTGTATCCTGGATCGGTGTAGAACATACAGGATGTGCTGTGGTTGTAAAGCAGACTGAAAATTCTCCACAAGTGGGAGCTGAAAGCACCAAGATCTAATAAATATATTCATCCATGAATTAATAAGCACCTTGATCAGTGACTCTGTGTGTCCTTGTTATGCACATTGATTCAACACCTTCTCCACTTACTGGCTCATCTTACCTCTCACCTGGGGTACACCATGAAAAGTGAACTTTGTATCCATAAAACTTATTTTAGGTAAATAGAAACACTCATATCACAATTTATCTTTTTGTTTTAAATGAAAAAGTAAAAATGGCTCATCTTACCCGTTTTCCCATAATAATAATAGTTATGCTTATTAATTGTACTTCACAGGCTATTGGTCAGGTGCTACCATGTACATACTGTAGGTTGTGTCCAAACACTCTTAGCTGGTCTGTATCATTTTTATTTTTCAAAATTGGAAGATGATTAGCTCCATGGTTAGAGAACTTTAACTAGAATACTACAGAAATGACAATGGGTGCACAACGTGCCAGTGTAAAAACACACAATTTCTGTTTTTTCTGTATTACTATTATTATTATTATTATTATTATTATTATTATTATTATACCAAAAAGATATATTTACAAAACTGTACAATCATGTAAGAAAGGAGGACAGTTGGATAAAGTTTTAGGATAATGGTTTGGCAAAGTATACAAAGTGTGTGTGGTTGTGTGTGTAGGCATAGGGGTGATATGGTTGGTCTAGCAGAAATGTGACCTCACTCAGCACAGTGAACATAATTTACATGGGTAAAAAGAGCAGATACAAAGCTATTGGAAAGAGACTTCAGAAAAAATACAGGTGCCTAAAGCATTGTGCAAATTAAAAGCAGCAAAACTGTCACTCTAAGTGAAGACTAGTGAGTTCATAACACTTATTTTGCAAAAGAAAAAAAAGTCAAAAAGTAAAAAGAAATAACTCAATAATTAACCAAAGTCATCACAAACATCTTTTATAAAAAAAATAAAAGGAAGTCTAAGAAATTTTGCTTTAAAACTGCATTAATGTGCATTCCACATCTACCTTTCAGATCAGGGCTACCAAGAGTCACCAAGCCAGTGGTACAATATGAAACAGCAATGAAAGCAATGAAATTAAAAAAATTCCCCACATCTAATAATGTGTGAGTGACAGCTCAAGGCATTTTAACGGCATCAAATTAACAAATGACACAAATGCCTTGTTGGTCTTTTTTTTTTCTTTCTTTTTTTTTTTTTTTAGAAAGAGACATGTGTTGGCTTTGATCTCTGGAAACTGTGGTGGGTGCTGTAGCTGACAGAGCACTGTTGTGTCTGAGACAAGCTTTTCTCGGGAACGAAGGTGATGAAAATGCCATTGCGTCAGAATGGTGTCATTGCAGTTAACAAGCTAAATCTGCCATGCTTTGGGGACTGGTGGGAACAAAAATCCTAGGAGAAGAACCAAGGATTGAGCATTTACTTTGACAGGAGTTTGAGATCCCTGTCCAGCTGCTAAAGTTTGTCAATCATAAAAGTGTCAAATGCACCCTTTTAAGCTGCCTATTACTGATGAAGGAAAGGACATGGGCACTGGTTCAAAAAATGGTAAGAGCTGAACCGAATTTTTACTTTTAAATAGGTTAACAAAAACAAAAAAAAATATCTAATTCAGTTTTTCACAAAATACACACTGGTGACTGAGAAAGACACTGGGTAATCTTTTTTTCAGATTTTCAGAAGGATTTGCAGTTCTTGAAATCCAAACACTAAATACGTTATGTACATTGACACTGTTTAGACATGCCTCTTTATAAACACACAATAATGAAACAAAAAGAGGCCTATCAAACACTGTACTGTTAGTCTTTTTGTTTTCAGGAGTAAGCATGTAGACTCCATATCGGTTCCCCTGGGATAGGCTGGATGGATTTTGGGCCAAATGTCATTAGGTGGTCCAAAGGCTACTACGCACTCCTCAAGCAAACTCAAAGATCTTGCTGATGTCTAGGCCGTATGCCTGGAACACATCCTAAAATATTTCAGACGGCCAGACGAGTTTGATTCAGTCTCCATAGCTGAAATTTCAGAAGCGTAAAAAGTCTCCTCTCGTTTGTTTGAGAAGTGTGCTGGAGACCTGAGGGCAGCATGGAGGGGAGCATGGAGATGAGAAGTGAAGCAAGAGAGAAAATGTCTAGACCTGCGTCGAATAGGAGCGGTAGAGAGTGGTGTAACGTCCAGTGGTGTGGGCTGTGGTACATTGCTGTGCGTGCTCAGACGGCTGGTCTAGACTTCGCTGGAAATGGAGCGAGACGGTATGAGGACATCGGGGGTGGCGGGGAACCGATAGGGCTGATGGTCATGTGATCTCAGTAAATGGAGATCCCCTTGAAGTCTGTAAGGATGGAGAGAGAGGGAGAGTGTGAGAAAGTACGAGGTGGAAAGAGAGAAAGACAGATAGATCGTGAGAAGCGTGACCAGTAATAGAAATGGCGTTCAGACAGAAACAAGATCTGTGAGGAAAGCATGTGATGGTGTTGCAGTATGGTGTGGCAAGATGATTAAATCAGTTGTAGACGTATGGGTTTGAGTGACAGTGATGAATATATGGACAGGTATTGGTGATGAATAGATGAACAGAAGAAATTATGGTGATGACAGAACTGTGGGAGACATTAATCCTCTTAAATCTTTTTCATTTAAAGCAGAAGTCTTCCAGGCACTCACTACTGCCTGACTCTGCCTAAAACAGACAGAGAGCCATCAAAAAAATTAATAACTGACATTTTTCTGCTTAAAGAATAAACACTCCATATTCAAAGTCCAGTCATTCCTAAGCAGGCTACAGTATGAGGATTTAAGGTGAAGCATTATAGCTTCAGTGAGCTGTGGAGGATGAATGCAATAGTAGTCATACAGTAATTAGGGCTCAGTGGTGGCCCACCTTGGCCTCAAAATGTTCAGTGTATAAATCACTGGAGGGCAAAGTCATTTAAGGCCTAGAAAACCAATAGCCTCATCTTTGAATCAGCCTTCTCTGAGGTAACAACAAGGAGTAGTCCAAGGTGTACAAGAGGTTGGTGGGGTTCTGGGGTATGGTGGTGGTCAGGCAGGGGCACTGGTGTGCAGGAAAGGTTAGCAGGTCACTTTGGAGGTCCACTGGGTCAAGAACAGAAGGGACAGGTGTGTGCCACCCTATGTGTGCAGCCCTGCCTCTCACCTGCCCCCACCCCTTACCTGAGTGCCACTTAACTTTTCGAGTGGACTTTCCACACAAGGCAGCGCCACCATGGGCATGCCCAGGACGGATTCAGGACGCTGGGGTCGCATGGGTGGTGGAGAGGGTTTTGCGTGCTGGAAGTTGTTGATCACGCAGGTCACCTGATGATTGCAAAATGTGTGTGAGTGAAAGGAACACAAATATTAGTAGCGATGGAAATATTCAAACTAATGAAAGATCTAATTACACTCCCCCTTTCCCTTCTCAGTGTATTGTCATGTTTACACCTGTTCTCACCAAAAAAACAGCGATGGCTCCTCCTGTGAAGTACCCAGCAAGGACGTCAGCCCAGTGATTGCGGTACTCAGCCACCCTCACTACTCCTACTAGCATGGCCATACACAGTAAAGTCAGACTGACTGTTGGCTTTGTCAGACGTGTTCCCTTGGTCCTAAACACCAGTGTCACGTACATCTGAGACAACAGGCACACAGATTTTGACATGTGCTTCAAGGTCTAATGTACTTTCACATTAGAGTCACAAATGTGCAAATAAGGACAAATTATACAGCTCTGTTTAAATATAAAAACTTTTAACTTGTAAGCAACAAATATATATATTTTTTTACCAATTTCCAAAGGTAAAAAATACCTAGGATAAAAACAGTTAACAGATCCTTAATGATCACATGGATAACCTACTCTATCAAGGGGTCAAAACTTCCTATTAGTGGCCTCAAAGTAACTATCAGTTTATATTGATTTCACATTTGTTTCACATACGTTTTAATTTCATATTTAATCATAATAATGGATCACACACAGCACTCACCACAGTATAAACAGCAGAGTAGACACTCAGAGCTGCATCCTTTGAGGGGAAAGATTTACGGGCAGATACTACTATGAGTGGGTTCCCTGTACAGGCTCGTCGTTCTGTGATGTACTGGAGATTAGAGTGGCAGCCCAGAACTGTGTAGTTAGGCCTGCATGCTGACAAGAAGTGAGGAGTCTGGTTTCCTGTGACCACTTGCCCAGCATTGGCAAAGATAGTTGTTGTGAAGAGGCCAAACGAGTAGACACCTGAGAGAAAGGACAGACACCTGTAAGGGTAAGGGGTTAACTACACCACTATTACTCTTAAGATGAATTGAGTCCACTAAATGTAGCTCAAATATGACTTTTGTTCTGTGTTTACTACGTCCAGTAATTACTCCGAGTATCAGTGATACCTAAAGGAAGTGGTCAAAAGTTTGTGGATACCTGGCCATCACACCCTATGTGTGCCTATGTGTACCAAGCTGTTGACACAAAATACAATTGTATAGGATGACTTTGTATGCTGTAAGATCCAAAAATGTTCCAGAATGCCAATAGCCCTGAGCACAAAGTGCAGTCCATGAAGACATGATTTGCCAAGGATGGAGTGATTTGCCTCAAGTCATCTGCACAAAGCCCTGATCTCAACTCCATTGAACATATCGTTGATGTACTGGAATTCTAACTATACCCAGGCCTCCTCGCCATCTGATGCTCAATGCCTGACCTCACTAATGCTCTGGTGGCTGAATAAGACTGTGATGGACGCACACATTGCACACACTACCTTTAATCATGCCTTCCCAAAACAATCAAATTAATCATAATTTACAGAACCGCTGTAATGTCTACATTAACGTTATTTGAAAAACTTTCCTCACTCCTGATGTGAGATTTCTGCCCCCTTTTCTTCCTGGTTCCTTACCTAGGAAACGTATGATGCGTCTCAGCAAGGGACTAAAGTAGCAGCAGTCTGCTGTAACAATAGTCTTCTCCTGAGTGCCCTCTGACTTCATGAAAAATGCCATCAACTCTCCAGCCAAAATCTACAAAAAAAAAAAAAGAGAGAGAGGCAAATTCACTGATAATAGCATAATCATTCAGATGATTTACATGTTCTTGGAAACCGAAGTTAAAGCAACTATTTTGGGCAGTTTGAATCAGTACTAATTCCCAATGAATATGAGCACATTATTGACACGTTCGTGCATGCGCGCGCACACACACACACACACACACACACACACACACACACACACACACACAAACGTGCTAATCAGGCCACGTCAATTTAAGCAAGAAAATGATTCTTGAGAGACGACCACACATGCATGCCCTGCTTACATGATAACAACACCCTGTCAGTTCCTCATTATCACCTAACCTTTCAGTGAGACTAAAAACCCATAATGACAACTCATTAATGAGACATGATGTAGATTACTGGAACATATCATTGTGTTAAATAGACTATACAATTTTACAAACTTTATATGTTTTATTTTAAAAGAGCTCACAGATACGCCGTATAAGTTATTGAATTGAGTTTATAATATCAAATTAATGTACATTCAGTTTCTTGTAAAAAAAAAAAATCTGTGCAGTGTGCCTATAGTTAAGTATACCACCATACACAAACAGGGACGGGTAATATACTGTTACAAATATTCATTTCTGTTAACAATGTAATACAAAACAAACATTATTTATTGTAATAGCTTTTCATAAATAATTAGAATTATTAATAATTATAACAGTGCAGATAATTCCTTTTGCCTGCTATCACCTGCTTGTAAAAGGGTCATATTTAGGGCATCAGTTAAAGATCTCCAGAGTAAATATAGCTTTATACCACTGATAGATTGTTTTAATATAATTATACAGGGCCTCATTTATTATACACATACAGTACACCCACACACCAGGAATAGAGATTGACCACTGACATGGACTGACTATGACATTACTGTCACCCTGAAACAAAGGTATCAAGAGAGATGAGCTGTGAAGGTCAGACTCAGAGTGAGACGGTGGGAGAGAGAACATGGCTTGAAACCATACCCATTCTCTAGCACTTCATCAGTCAAATGCAGTTAGGCTAAGCAGTCAGGATGGTCTGGCTTTAGTATGTGTAAGAGTGTGTGTGTGTAAATTGCACTTTCAAGGACCTTTCAGACTCGGTAACTGTGTGCTCCTGTGTCTATATGTCTCAGTTTTAGCCATAATATACTTTTTAAATCAATAAATGTAAATAATAAATAAATAAATCAATAAATAAATGTAACTTCCCACTTAAAAGCCCCACCTAACATATGATGGTGGATAAGCCACTGTTAGAGCATATCAGTAATTTCCCTTTGGGATGAATAAAGTTATTTGTCTGTCTGTCTGTCCGTCCGTCTGTCTATCTATCTATCTAATTTGAATAAGAAACTATAAAGCATCAAATTTCTTAATGTTCCAGTTAAAATGCTTTTATAGCTATATAGTAACATAATATTGCTAATTAATTGCATATTATATACAAATCATCAGTGTTCACCTACTGTTACCACAAAGAAATGTAACTTGTCTACTTCCTCACTTTAATTTTAATTTATTTTCAACAATCAATACAACTATTTTTTCTAGTTGTTCTAGTTTATAAATGTTGTGGAGGGCATTGTGTTATTTCTGTAACAAACTTAATTTAAGTGCAAAATGCAAAAAAATAAACTGTATATATGTATATACTGTACATACTGTACATAAGACTTTTATCTTGGCTTGGTGTGATATCGGTCTGCATAACACCATGACCTTCAACAAGCTAAACAAGAGAAATATAACATGCTGTGACCCTGGAGTTTTTTAGTATCTTCAGCAGAATGGAGTCATGAGAAAAATCAATATCCAGAACTTTCAGTGTACACCACCTCAGCTTTATGAGAAGCACAATCAGTTCAAACCGATATATGAACCCCTACTATATCAAGATGACACAACATTTCTGAACTCAACCAAGAACATAAAATACTAATTAAATAAAACTATATCCAGCAATATTTTCGTGATGTCCTCCAACACTAAATCTCACATCACACTACACATAAACATAAACGTACAGTTTTTAGCATAGTGACACATATACAGTACAGTAACTGTGGCCCAGATTTCCTACATGACTACTTTCATGTTCTCCAGTCATGTCAACTTTTTCTAGGTTTGGCCAGACTGTCTGCGATCCTCAACACTTCTAATCACTTTAAATACTTTGACAGCATCAACCACTTGTGCCTTTTTTAAGTGACATTATTATAAATCTCTGGAATATTTTACCCTGTCTTTATGTTTCCTCAGCTCGCATTAACCTGAAATATGTTCCTTATGTTGCTTATTGGTATTTAAATACTTTTTGATATTTGAATAAGGCATGAGAATTTGATTCACATGATGTCAAGGAAAAGGTGAAAAAACAGCAATAGACTTCAGTCACTGTTGGCTCCATTTTATTTGTTGGATCCAATTGAGCTGGCATGGACCCCACAGTCTTGTGCAAAACTTTATGGTCTATTTTAGATCAAATGCATTAGCATGTCATCTGAATACATAATTTAGTAGAAGAGATTAAACATGAGGAAAATCTGACCTTTTGTACTAGTAGTTAACATGATCAATGTAACAAATGTCACAGTTAAAAATCTGAAAGAATTTTCAAGAATAATAAATCAGCGAAATTTGACATTTACTTTCTGAATTTAAACATATTTGGCTTCTGTTTATTTCCATATTTTAATGGTTAGCACTGTCGCTTTGCAGAGTCTGGGTTTGATTCCCGGCCAGACTCAATTCCTGTCTCTGTGTGCATGGAGTTTGCATGTTTCCCGTGCTTGGTGGGTTTCCTTTGGGTACTCCGGTTTCCTCCCACCGTCCAAAGCCCTGCAGATTAGGCTAATTGGCCCATAGTGTGTGAGTGTATGTGTGTGCCCTGCGATGGATTGGCAGTGTACTCCACTTTGTGCCCTAAGCCTCCTGGGATACGCGACCCTGAATACAGGATAAAGCGGTATAGATGATGAGTGAGTGAGTTTGAGATTGACCCTACTGTAAAGACTGATTTTTTTGCATTTACCAACCAACCGAAGTAAAAACTATAATGGCTAGATACCATTCTCTAATAATCCAAGGGGAACAGCAGTTACTGAAACCTAATCCACCCCTTCTGTCACCAATGTATGGATCCAGATCCATTCATTGTGGATGGATTTCATCCAATGCTGATAGAATAGAAATGATGAGTCTCATTTTACCAATTGGCCCTATTCAAAGGCTTAAGAGGGGCAAGTTGTTGATAGAATTTAAACTTGTGACCTCACGCAGAGTAGACAATGCCTTAATCAATGAGCCACCTCTGGTGCCACCAATCTTTCTTTTGATTTCCTGTTGTGTTTCTCATAATTTTTCACTGACAGACCTCAAAGCCTTAAAAAATCCTGTCATTGTCCAACATTCCAGTGTTCGCTTTACAATATTCCATCCCTAGATATGCAATACTTTTAGGATACAGGTCTGTGAATGTGTTGACAAATCCACTAATGTTTCTTTCTGTGTGTATGTGTGTGCATTCTTATCTTGCATTCTGCCAGGCTTTTTGTAATGTACGTGTGTTTAAAGCTGTGCAAACACGTACTGTGTGTGCGCACTAATGTCAACATGAGCATGAAGAATGTGAAAGATGATCAGATAGAACCATCATTTTGAGAAGGCTAATGGATGATCAAGGTTATGTTTCCATTACAACGCTTTAAAGGAAGACCCTCTACATCTGCCCACTCAGGCCTGAACACAAACATGATATGAGCTGAACTCTCCCCTGGCCCTGACAGCACTTTAATCATGACACGAATGGTTTCAGGGTCATCTAAGCGTCATCAAAAAGAGATTCAGCCTGTAGAAACAATATCAGTAGATATTATGGTGTATTGTTAATAATTGCCCAAATTCACAACAAAGCTGATTATGTTTTATTTCAGAACAGTTTTGTCCTAAAGTTGGAAAAGGTGACACAGTCAAGAGATTCCTGAATCTTCTGAAAATGATTATTAGGTTCTGTTCTTGTAAGATTTTTGTCTCAAAGTTTAATTTACCTGCTACTGAAAGTATATGTATATATTTGGGCAGTTTGCTGGGCAGTTTGCAAATTACAACTATATCCAATGGTTGATGATGTACTGTAAAAAGGAGGAGGATGAGAGTACAAAAGAAAAGCAAATGGAAGAAATTCATTTATATCTTGCAAATAAATTAAATGCATGTAGTAATTTTGCATGTGTGTAAGTGTACAGAGTACTATAAATAGATTCATTGGAAGATCTTAGCCATCTCAGCCTAACTCACAAGGTTTTATGACTTATATGACTGTCACTTTCTGTTGTGTGTGTGTGTGTTTCTTCGGATCCATTGTGATCATGACCAGCCTAAAGTGGTTATTGAAAAATAATGATGCATCTATCTATCCATCTATCTATCCATCTATCTATCTATCTATCTATCTATCTATCTATCTATCTATCTATCTATCTATCTATCTATCTATATCTATCTATCTATCTACAGTACAGTATCTATCTATCAGGTTAAATATTCACCCTTTTTCATTTGTATTCTAATAAATCCCACTTTAGAAATCTCTCTCTCTTCTCTTCCACCTACACATCTCTCTCTCTCTCTCTCTCTCTCTCTCTTTCTTCTCTGTCTTTTTCCTACATGTTTTTTTCTATTTCATTTCATGCTCTCTTTGTCTTCCTCTCTATTCGGCCTCTTAAAATCTACAACGCTCATGTTGGCACATTCATACAGCTGTATTATGAGCGTGGCTGAGCGAAGGAGTAATTTTCACGCTTATTGTACATGCCAACCTTTATTGTTTCTTTTCTTCACAAATTCAATTCCTCTCTGTCAGATCTGTGTCAAGAATAAAGCTGCTTTGCTTTCATGACATCCAGCAACAGCTAGCGTGAGTCAGTCGAGAGCACGTACACACATCACTCAGTGGATATTCTGTTCTGTAGTTGTAAAGAGAGTGTGAGCGGAGTGTGAAGGAGTAAAATGAATACAGAAACCATTTCAATGCAAAAGACTGATTGGCTTTATCTCTTGATGTACATTATCTTAATGTTCAACCTATTTTTTCCCCAATTTTTTCTTTTTACTACAACATTCCTATATTTATTTAGGATGTTGCGTTTTATTATTTTGTTTATTATTACAGTAATTGCATTTATTAAGCGTATGATTGTATGTGTGTTTTGGTACAGAATTATTGATACTCTTCATGAAAAAAAATGAATCAAATAAACACAGCATGATTTGAGTCAAAATTTCTACCAATATTCCTAAGGAATAAATAATTTTTATACAATTAAATTTATACAATCATGTTTTTTTCAAAGAATTTAACAATTTGTCTTGTTTTTCTGAGGGATACACATGAGGTTGCACCCAAATAAGACCCCTTTTACATCAATTACCCTGGGGAAAAACAAAAAGCTTTTAACACCACAGAGACAGATGGTTGAACTGCACAATTAAGGTAATGGATAAAAAATATGCAAGCAATTAAAACCATGTGTCGTGGTAAGTTAAGACCAAAATTTGACTTTTTGGTGAGGGCTACATATAAAATAGCACCTGATCACCTGGTCATAGATCACTGATGCAGAATAATGGGATAATGAAATCTGCCAGGTACTAGTATATCATAATATTTTAGCAACAACACTATTGGTTCTGTTAGATTTCTTTTCTGAATGTAGATTCTTCTATCTGCATCTGAACTCTGAGAAGTCATGGTCTAAAGTGAAGAATGCTGTGTGTATGCACAAATGTAAAAATGTACAAAAACCTCAAGATGTTCTGCATGAAGGTTTCATCTTTACGTGCTCTTAATAAGAAACCCTTTTTAAGTTGGAAGCAATATTGGGTTTAAAACAGGATGCATACAGTGTCCTTAGACGTTCAAGTACTTAATTCACTAACTGAAAATAAACAACAGCTATTAAAAAATTGCATATTTATTTTAGAGATTTTTCCACATAATTCTACAAATGGTATTAATAATTCTGGAGTTTAATTTAGGATTTATGACTCTAAAATTAATTTACGAAATATACTGGAATTCAAATGAAAGACTAATAAATTATTGTTATGATCTTATTGGATAGCAAAGGCAGAAATTAAAGCTTAGCAGTTAGTCTAATACATGAATATTAAAATAAAAATATATAATTTTATAAAATTTGACAAGTTTATTTTTAGTACAATTGTTTCATTAGAAATAATAATAGACTACAGATTAGTTTCAAATTACAAGTACAGTTAATGTTTTTTTATTTTGCTTTTAGACCTAATGTAATGGTGTAATTTGTGCATACAGTATATTCATGTGATAAACAGACAGACAGCCATACATGCAGTACACCTAAAAAAAAGGTCTCGAGTTACTTTGCTGTAACCCTGTTCCCTGAAAAAGCGGGAACGAGATGCTGCGTGAAAACGCTATGGGAACA
>JAOVVA010000026.1:17064661-17108165 GCA_028565275.1 Leiocassis micropogon | reverse complement strand
TATATATATGAAAATGTGAGATACTGAAAATTGAAAGTTAAGTAGAATTTGGATCTACAGTATACTGAGGAAATCACATACAAATGATTATAGATCTGAATTCTATCATTAAGACCAAAATCATTCATAAACATTCAGTCATTAAGATCATAAACAGAATTATCCAAGAGGCAATATATGCCATATTATATATACTGATGTACATGTAATGTTGGATTTAGACTCATTTACAAAAGAAAATTGTTTGCACAAATTTTCACAGTTATTAAGAGTAAAAGATTCTCTTCATTGCAGATATAGAAAGAGGAAGTTAATGGGAGTTTCGTGTAATAGCATGTTAGATTATCAGTGCTAAGCTTGGTGCCTGGAGACAGTGGGTAAGAACTAACAAAAGGTGAATAAATACTTATACATTATAGTACATCTTCAACGCACATTTATGTGTGATTATCACTGATTTAAAATATTTATTAATTTAGAACAGTGTATAATTAACTAATAACTATTTTCTTTCACTATTTGCATTTGTGGCCTTTTTTTTTATCAAATCGTATTGCTGTTTTAGAGGTTCTGGCTTCATCTTTTCATCCTGCTAATGCCCTTACTGCCTATACACTTATCCACCTTTTATCAGAGTAATGGTACATATGCAACTGTTTGAGGATCTCCATCCATCCATCATCTACAGTATAACCTTTATCTGGTGTAGGTTCTTGATGAGTCTAGAACCTATCTCAGGACACAAGCTCACATCTATCTATATCTCAGAGCACGCACACACAAATACACACAAACAAACAAAACTACAAATGCCCTTTGTATGTTTACATACTGTACATACTGTATGTTTACATAGTGTTCCATCATTTTTCCATACATTACATAAATGGTAAAAAAAAATGTATATGCTAATGCATACTTAGCACTATGTCATATTTGCTTGCTGTTAATTTTGCTTAACTTGGCAGTTAATAATAAAAACATGTGCTTGTTAAGCACCTATAGCAGTTGTTGTAAGATTAATTGAATAATGTTATCTTTAATGGCGGCACATAGCTTAGTGGTTAGCAATATAGCTTTAGGTCTCCTTAGGTCCTAACTAACACCCCTTAGGTCCTGGGTTCAATTCCTGTGTCAGGTATGTATGCATGTTTTTGCCAAATTGCCTGTAGTGTGTAATTGTTGACCAAAGTCCCTAGTTAAACTACAGAGGTTCATGGATGGATGGGTGGTAATCTTTAATGAGATACAATACAGTACAGATGTATTTTTACTTTCTTTGCTTTTTTTTAGGTGTAGTATGGTTCCACCTTTATTTTGTTTTGGTTTTACTGTTATTCACCTTCTATAATGTTTTTTACGTATGTGGAAACGTTTTATAAAATTTCAAAAGCCTCTTTTTGCAGAACATTATTTGTATATACCTAAGAAATTGAGCATTAAATGCAAATCACCATGTCTGGAAGCTTTTAATTACCCAAAATCCAGTTAAATATAGTTCATCAGTCACAGTGGATGGGAATGAAAGTAGAAAGTAGCATGGCAGAGGTAACAAATACAATTAGATTTTAAAATGCCTCTTGGCTGTGATTTTGAAAAAAGAAGAAGAAGAAAAAAATATACAGTATATACAGGATGATTTACACAAAAGAGGCCCTGAAATATTCTGTAATACCTCTCGCTAGGAAGAAGCATTCTGAACGAAAAAATATACAGTACAATATACTCAGAGGGATGCCCCTGAGTAGGACCGATAAGGTACTGTAGGTAACAGACAGCCATCGCACTTTTTAACACCGTACCCCTTTACTCAGTCACTCGACTTCTCATCAGGATGGTGGTGTACAGTAATGAGCAGCGCCTCTTCATAGTGCAAACCTTGGGTCACCACTTCGTTTAAGCAACGTCAGAGTGGATTTAGGAAGAAATAAAGTGTTCCTGACAGACCCTCATCCTTATTCAAAGTATGAAAATTGGAAACGACGGGATCATTGATCCATTATCATGGCAGAGACCATTCGAAAATCAATCGATTATTTGGTGATTGTCAGCATTGAATGTAATGCAATCGATTACAAATACTGATTACACATTCCGATTGCTTCATCACAGCAAAATTATTGCAGAATATTTGGGGTCTCTTTTGAGGGAATCACCCTGTATATAAGCAACATCAGGGCAGCAGTCCATCACTGGGCAACAAACACACATTACACACTCATTCCCACCTTGGATAATTTATTGTAGATAATCACATGTTTTTTGGTAAAATGGAAGAAGTTGGTGGAGAAACCCTAATGGACGCAGTGAGAACCTGTGGATCACCGCACAGGTTGAGCTCACAATAGAACCTGGTGAACCAGACTATGTCACAATGCTGCCCATTATTATAAGTGATTAAGTGAGTAATTAGAGTTTTTTATATTTCCCTCTGGTCATAGATGTCATAAATGCTTATTCCTTTTGTCCTTTCACCCCTGAGGACTCTCACACAATAGGTTCGCACCTCACTAAACAAATGTCACCAAAGTAGATAGTGACATTCATAAGGGCACAGGTGCCATTTAGGTGCCATTTAAGCTATAGAGGAAATTATTTAGTGAAGGTACAGGTACATTTCGAATTGAGCTGTCAGAGCCCTCAGGTGGAACTGGAGCTCTGAAGTGAAATGGAGCAACAGTGGAGCTCGCTGACCCATGGGATACCGGAGCATGACATGTAGTACTGAATAGAACTGAGGCAGTTTGTTAAAAAAATATATATAAAATGTTTTTGTCAAAAGTTCCTTAAGTGCCCTTAGGTTGTCAAGTTGCAGTTGTAGTTTGTGCTTGATAGGCGCATACTTAGTCTGGACCAGGTCGTGCTGGTATTCTGTCTTCAATTTACTATGAGTCAGGTTTAGACTGTGCAATGTCTGAATACTTGAGAATGAGTCAGGCAGGGTTTGTGCACTGTGACTTTGATCAAGTCTGCATCTGGACAGGTACTTTTGTGTAATTTTGCCCAGTTTTTCATAGGTGCTATATTAAATATGACCAGGCCAAGCCTGTGCTCTGTTTCATGCTTTGTAGGACTTGCTTTTGTAAAACCCTACAATGAAAGTGTCTTAAGCATATTTTAGCTATTCACATCACACATATTCAAGTAACATTCTCTGCAGAGGCAGGGGGTAAATCCATGTGGTTCTGCAATCTGTTGCCTTTCGTTTATTATACAACCAAAGAGCACCAGCAAAACCACCGATTAGTAATAGAATTCATATACATTTAACTTACATCCTACATCAGATTCGTCCATTTCCATCATCCCAGTGCATGTGTAAAGGATAAATCTGGCATAGGGTGAGAACTTACCCTCCCTCCCTGAAGCATCCCTCCCACGCACACACTCTTATCTGTGCTCAACAACTTGCACTCATGCACAAATTCATTCTCTCGCACACATACACATTCTCACAGTGCACATTAGTGAGAGAAAGAGAGAAAGAAATAGAAATGCAGCACTCACCGTTATGGTAGGGATAGCGGTAACCAGCGAGTACACGAGGATAGGCGGCACTTTGCTGTTCTCCTCTGGACCTGGGTAAGGCTTGGAAAATGTCTTGTCGTAGCAGAAGAAACCTTGGATGTGCACGGGGAAGGTGTCCGTGTACTCGAAGTAGTACGCCAGGAGAACCGTTCCTGCCATGATCACCAGCTGGAAATAGAACATGGTCATTAGAACCGAGAAGGAGGAGGAATACTCCAACTCTGCACTCTTACAACCTCACAAAACGGCATAGGAGGGAGAGAGTGAGATACATATAAAAAGGAGAGAAAGAGAGAGAGACAGGAATGATAAAGAAGATATTACAGAAGAAAAATGATTTTAGTATCTCTAAAAAAAAAATGAGAGAGAGGAGAAAAGCGTGTGATGAGAAACAGACAAGGTGGAAATATCTGCCAGGGAAAAGAGAGAGAGAAGGAGGTTGAGCCAAAAAGAGGAGGGATTGAGGGAGGGAGGGTGTGAGAGAGGGAACGCATGTGAGCTGGCACACATTTCTCTGACAGTGTGAACCCTGTGGATGTGTGTGTGTGTGTGTATGTGTGTGTAATTCTGGCTGTGTGTAAAGTGCAGTCTGAGTAGAAGCCATGTGCGAACGTGATCATTAACACATTTTAAATTGATGCTGCTTTCCCTCCACTCAGCTTCTGATTAGAACGACACACACACAGAGTTCCGACTGCCGGAAAGATGTGAAGCAAGATCTGTCATGTAAAGGCCATTTATAGCCCTGTGTTTCTCTGACTATGTGTATACTGTATGTGCGTGTTGCAGATGAGGGAAACCCTGAGGAGCTTATGTTCACACATCCACTCACAGAAACACACTGTGACAATCAATTTTCCTGAAATGTCTTCCACATCCGTCCCTGGTGATGCATGACTGTTTATTGGCATGTTGTGTAACAAATGGAGCTGTGGGTGACAGGGGAACTATTATGTCCAGCAAAAAATAGGACATGCAAAAAAGATCTATTTATTTAATTTTTTTTTATTTGTTTTATCTTTAAATACACTAGACAAATATTATTTCATTTACTGTCAGTTACCAATTTTAGTTCAACAGACCATGTTTAAAATATTATGGCTCCAGCATATTTTCTATGATATTTTAAAAAATGTTGTGAAAAACACGTTCATGCCACATTGCTACAATATTTTAAGTTACTGCATGATGTTTCTAGAATGTTAATTTTTGTGCCTCACATTAAACATTAAAAAGCCAAGCTTTTTTACTGTACCGCCAATGTTTTTTTGTTTTTTTTTCATAATGTTACAGTTGAACCTTATATGAACCTGTCAGTCAAATACATTGCTAAACTAATATACTCTGGGATAGCTGGGTAATAAAGCAGCTCAAAATGCACATATTTATTCTTCTAAAAAAAAAAATTCTTTTCTAATCTTGGCATGAATCATAAGCAGGATCAAAGCATATGCTGAGCTTGAAGGCACAGCCTACTGCAGAGATGCAGAGAGATGCGAAACCAAGACGTGATGACTCAGACTAACACTACATAGGACAGTTCCGTTTCTTTCAACCTTGGAGGGTTCTAGTCCGTTCAATACAATGAGTTCAATGAGTCAAAGTACAAAATTGCATATGTTTGTATAATATTGCCACATTACCACTGATTATCAATTATATATCAGTAAAAACTCTATGATGCCACAAAAGAAAGGCACCAGAACACCCAAAGCCCACCGCACATCTGACTTGGCATCCAAACTACCAAGATCCCAATCCTATTGTGTGCATCAGACATTTGAGTCTGAACCTCAAATTCCCCACTGCACAACCCACAGCACCCAAAAGATTCACTAACAATATCCTATTCCAGACAGCCAGGAGACTTAGGACATGAGACAGGGTGCACCCTGGCCAGGGTGCCAATCCATCTCAGGGCACACACACATACACACACTCACACACTACCGGCAATTTGGAAACACCAATTACCCAAATTTGCATGTCTTTGTACTGTGGGAGGAAACCGGAGTACCTGGAGGAAACCCACCAAGCAAGGGGAAAACATGCAAACTCCAAGCACACAGAGACAGGAATCTAACCTGGCCGGGAATCAAACCCGGACCCTGGAGGTGCAAGACAACAGTGCTAACGACTACACCACTGTGCCGCCTATTCAACAATTTTCTATTTAAAAAAAAAAAAAAGCAAAAGCAAAACACACAGCATCCATAAGCTATTTCTAGTCATTATTGTAAAATGGATTTAAGAACACAACAGCATAATCAATTTGTATCCCATTTCCTGGTTCCACACGAACAATATCTACATTGTTCAGATACTGAGTCAGGTGCTGCATGGACAGACTTGAGTTATGGAGGAGGCACTCAAGCATACTGTATAAATTTGGAAGACATGCAAGCCCAAATGGTCCTGTATCCCATGGGGCCAGAATCACGATGTGGGTCTGTGCTTATTCAGAAGGACAGGGCAGTGATTCCATATGGCACTTTGTCTATTTTCTGCATCTTTTTTTCCCCATAAATCAATCTGGATAGGTTTTTGTTGTTCATTTTGGTCACATCAGATGCTTGTGGGTTGTATTTTCTTAGTTAGTGCATATGAAGAATCAATTTTTTTTTTTTTTTACAAAAGATTATGAAATTAGTCATATTTTCATAATCCCTTTGCCTTTTGTGTAATTAGAGAAGGAATTCACTTAGATATTTTTATATAATTAATCCAGATCACTGTCATAAAATATAATTGACTGCAAACATTATTGCTTCTTTTTTTATGACAAGAAAGCAGCTGAAAGACTAACAACAACATAGTAATGTACAACTAAAAACAATGCAGCAGCTCTGAAGTTAATTGATTGCCAATTGTAGCAAGTTGTTCACATACTTCATAGGTGGTTTGTGCATCTTCATACTGGATCATAGATTCCAACAAATTGCAGAAATTATTGTTTATTGTTGCCTTAAGCGGTCACACTCATAAACACCTCTCTTATAACGTGAGTTTGACATGGTTTCTACACTGTACCTTTTCATAATGCATAGCCAGATAAATTAAAGCATAACTGAATAATTCAGACAAGAACTTTCAAGAATGTCAATTTGAGATTTCTTTCTTTCAGCTGCTCCCATCAAGGGTTCGCCACAGCGGACCATCTGATCTGCACACAACTTGGTGGAGGTTTTTCCTGCAGATACCCTTTCTGACGCAACCCTCCCATTTTATCAGGGCTTGGGAGTGGCACTGCATGCAGTGGCTGGGTAGTATGGGGTGTGGAAACCCACCAGCAACAGGACTCAAACCCAGATCCAATTCAGCTTATTCTAGCAAAAACTTTGGAAATGTTGGAACGCTCCTTTACTTAACGCTCAATAACATATGTACAGTATTAGAGAATTGTTTTTGGACTGAGAAATGTGATGTTAAATAAATTACATTTGAATTCATTTCACACAATTATATACAGTTAGAAATCAGTATAACAGACAGATAGAGGGTTTGAATTAATCTTGAGGTAATGTAAAATGCATTTCTTACATGATAAACATAAAACACACCACAAACACAGGCCATTTAAAAAAATGTCAATAATGACAATGGCCATTATAATTATATTTGTTTAAAATGAGCTCCATGCTGAAAGTACACACTCATAATTGAGTAGCTTTATCAATCCACTGCACTATGTCACATTTTCCTTCCATGGCTTTACTCTGTGGCAACCATGACATACAGCTTGTGTAAAAACTACATATTGTGGACCAAGACACTTTGGGATCTTTGTTAAATGCGAGCACAAATGCTACCTGGTGAAATCTAATTTTGAACTCTAAATCATAAAATCATTCAGCACCAGAAATATTGCCTGCTGTTGAATAATCACAATGCGATATTACAGAAATTATGAAAGAATGCAAAAAATGCTGAGTAGTTGTTGTTTTTTACCTTCATTGCTTATTTAATTACTGTCGTTTATGTAAAAGTAGGAGATACTTGAAACAAAAGAATCATGAAGAAAATGTCTGCTTGCTGCAGCAAAAGGAAAACTGCAGTAATACTGCTGTAATAGAATATTATACAACAGTTATCATGTCTTTAGGGTTCAATGATTTCTTTGTTGATTGGTAGTTACTACACTGGTTTGCTCATCTAGAAAAAAAAGAGTAAGCCAAAAACACTAAAATGCAAGTTAGTGTTACATAATAACACATAAAATCCATTAATACATTTTCACTTACAATTTGTTGTCCATTTGGTTTTGAAAATATAATGGCACTTTTTTAAACTAAGCCACCTCAACTCCTTTGTTACCAAATGTTCCATCTCTTTTATGTTTTCTTTGTCGATACATGCTTTCTGTCCCTGTAGTGCTAGTCCTCTCTACTCTCAAACTTAGTGTGCTTTAGCTTTGTTGAATATTTCATGGAGCTGCCACAGTTATTTTTTTTACATGACGGGCACACACATGTACAATTTAATCACACAAATCCTTTATACAGAACAACAAAATTGTACCTTAAATAACTCAGACGATTTCTCATGCTTTACATTAATGAGATTATTGTTGATCACTATGATCTTGTGCAGATAACAATGAATAATCTCTAAATTCAACTGCTATTATTCATTGCCTGTGTGACATTATAACATTAAGAACCAGTAAGAAAAGTTTTTAAAAAATTTATAAAATTAAGTTTTACTTATTGGAGTGCTTGTACACTGAAGGCTTAGTGGTTAGCACTGTCACTTTGCACTTCCAGGTTCAATTCCAAAGACATGCAGATTAGGGCAAATTGCCCATAGCATGTGAATGAGTATGTGAGCATGTGTATGTGTCTACATTCTGTAGTACAAGTAAGGATGGTAAATTAATCTAGAAAACTTGGACTTTATTGGTATAATCTTTGGGACGACATAGAAAACCAGGTGAATTAAACTATTTGATTATGAGTCACATATATATATATATATATTGACTTTTATTATTTTTTTCACCTACTTTACATATTGACAATCGTTTGGACCTAGATCACTGAACTTGAACATGGCCCACTGTTTTGTAAACATAAATTCAATTCAATTCAATTTTATTTATATAGCACTTTTAACAATGGTCATTTTCTCAAAGCAGCTTCAAAAAAATGAAAAGAAAGTATTTGTATGATCTTGTTGTAGATTGATCTGCACGGCTAGTAGTACCAGTGATTCCTGTTAAAACTGTCCCTTACAGTCAATTCACAAATGTACTTACCCCTGGAACTCTCAGGAGAGGAACCCCAGATCTGTATTCCTTACTCTCATACCTAATTATACCTTCTGCTATTGGTGTTACTCTCTTAACACAACTGTAGAGCCTGCTAAACACTATTTTAATGATTAAGGAAAAGTGAACAATAAGTTGAAATTGTAAGTATGTAAATCTTAAAAAGCTGACACCATTATTATAGTCATTTCGTTTTATCTTTTTTAAGTGTGTTTGTTAGATACAACATTACCAGAATGTCCTTGTAGATAAATAAAGTGTGCCATCTACAAGTAAATGTATTTCTACAGACAGTCTATTCATCTTTGGTCTTTATCTCACTCTCAAATCCTGAGCAGAAGTGTAGAATTTGATTTGGCCACTTATTATCATATTCAGTGCCCTTGACATGTTTCTGACCCATCTGGACCAAAAAGGCATGTGCCTGAGAAGGCTGTTCACTGACTTTAATACTTCACTGAACACAATTCTACCAGAGAAACTGATATGGTAGGCCTTAACAAATCTGTAACTGCATATCAAGATTTCTTGACAGATGATCTCTTGTCAGTCGGGTCTACCAACACCATCCAGCACTAGTATCATGACACTCTAATCACACCCTTCAGAACTTGGCCCACTGCTGTTCCTTCTGGTGATTTATGAGTGCAACAGAATTCATCTCAAATCACATCATCTAACTTACAAGATGATTACAAAAGAACAGAGAACCTTGGTGGCGGGAAGACCCACAGACCCCAAGATGAGGGTTATTTGGTGTTCTTGGTATTATTTGGGGTCTGGGATCCATTAAATACTTGTGG
Source organism: Leiocassis micropogon (assembly GCA_028565275.1). Classification (NCBI taxonomy): domain Eukaryota; kingdom Metazoa; phylum Chordata; class Actinopteri; order Siluriformes; family Bagridae; genus Leiocassis; species Leiocassis micropogon. The sequence continues at coordinate 17,098,568 of JAOVVA010000026.1, read as the reverse complement.
CTGATAGTTTTCTGTCATTTTATTACTTTCCAAATATTTAATTAATTAATGAAAATAATTAATTAAAGCTAAATTCAGAGCATCCTTTAGACCTTCAAAACTATACAGTACTTATGTATCATTATACAATAGTTATTCTGAGTTCCGAGTAATCTGATTGGATGAGAGGCATTCCATGATTGCTGATATTTTTAACAATTGTTAATTACACTGTCGGTTGCCAGGATGGGTGAAATTAGGTCAGTACGGTCTGCAGTACTGAAAGAGGGGAGAGCAGCTGCCTGGCAAAACTCATTCTAATCCAGTCACAGAAGCATTTTCAGCAGGAAAACACATTCGATAATGTTATGTTATCTTAATTAACACTTCAACAATACTTGTAATTTGTCACTTGTAATCTGTTGTTACAAATTGCTCCTGAACTAAACAGTTTTTCTGTTCACGGCTAACGTGAGCTGCAAAGCTAAATCGCTTCTAACACAAGGCAGAATCCCAAACCTTACTCTCACCCCTATCAAGAGCACTACTTAGTGTGTGTGTAACAAGGGATTCTAACTTACACACATAAAAATTAATGAGGGTTACACATGTTCCAAAATACCAGACACAAGTTTATAATATTTAGGTAATTATATGTTGTTCAATGTACTGTATTGTGTTATATAATGGAAAAGGCAATACAACATGAATTCAAAGAAAAATATAATAATAATAAATAAAATAATAATAATAATAATAAACACTCTCTCTCTTTTTGGCAAGCATGACGGTAGAGCAATTGGTGCTCAGTTTATAGCATTTGGTATTTACTAGCAGGTGCCAAAATTGTGTTAGCTTGGCTCTGTAAAGGATTCAGTCTAGAGCATGATATTAAAGTGTTAGTAGGGGTTCTGTTTTCAACCCTGTGTGATGCAATTGAGAGGCAACCACCCTACACAGTATCTACAGAGTTTGACAATCTGACAGGGAAATGTTTTGTTACTGTAGCAGCTGACTAGTTTGATGACTATTTTGTTATTTTAGACCTCACTGTAATAATCTACATTATGGATTAAGGAAGCTATTTACATGTTAAAGTGGTTGATAGAATGGCTTAGACTTATTCCATCCATCCATCTAGGAACCTCTGTAGTCCAACCAGGGACCGTGGAGGCCAGTGGTGACCATTGTATTTATTCCCATCTTTATAACCTTGGTTGGACCTCTGGTCAACATTCACACTCACATTCACACACAGCGGTCAATTGCAACCCGAAGAACCCAGAGGAAACCCATCAAGCACAGGGGGAACATGCAAGAGGCTGAAATCGAACCCGGACTCTGGAGGTGTGAGGCCACAGTGCTGCCTTAGACTTATTAGGCTTATTAATTACATCATGTGTAATTATCACTTCTAAAATCTAACTTTTATTAAAAGACAGATTTCTGAAGTTAAAAAATAGAAAAAATATATATCTTTTTCCCCCCCTGCCCCCTCACTGAAATTCCTTCAGGATGAAAAGATTTTGAAAACTTGAAATAGATTTCAGGAAGTGGGATGCTGGGCCTCAGAGTGCTGTGGTGGACAGGACGCTTCTGTGGGAGGAAGAAAGAGAGAGCATGGGGGAGGCGGAGGAGGAACGAAGCTCTACTAGAATCAGTGAAAAGCACAGAATTGGAGACCAGTAGCTACAAAGAGAGAAGGAAGGAAAGAGAGTGGGATGCTGGCATCCCATTTTGCTCGTATTGGAGTGTAGTGAATTTGTTTTGAAGCTTTATGCGTGTATGTAGGTTTCTATGAGTATGTCTGAGCGTAAAGAAGACGATGGAAACAGATTTGATCCTCCTCAAGATCTTGGCTGATTCATACACTGTAAGACTATGTATACAGTATATTCACATGCAGGGTGTGTTCATTTTTTACATTTAGGATTGCCCGGCTGATAACAGTGCAGGGTGATTTTGTGTGTTTTTTCCTTGAAAGAATTGTTGTCTGTGAGGTGAGTGAACATGTGTTCTTTTGGATGCAGTTTAGATGTATTTTTAGAGACAAGGATGGTAGCCAGATACACACAGTGCTAGGTGTGTGATCCCACAGTATGGTGCTAATAAGCTAGTGTGTGTGTGTGTGTGTGTGTGTGTGTATGTTCCTCTCACTTTCAGAGATGTGTGTATCAGAAGTCATGATAAATGTTACATTTCTTTTTGATTTTACATTAAATTCTCTGTTTTTATTGATTCATTTCCCCTTAACCAAGAAATGGCTAACACGTTACTGTGGATATAAGCAGTATTGCGCCAAAGTAAGAAAACACATTTTATTCCAACAGTGCCCCCTACTGGCATCTCAAGAATTGTGTTTTCTAGAATGTGTTAAACCCTATTGTAAATAATAAAGGAGAGATTTTGAAAAGCTTGTGAATTATGAAATAATTTGAAGTTTTTGAGAAATGCAAACATCTTTATGAAATCAGTTTAAATATCGCAAAGTAGATTTCCTGCAAATGCCCTGGATTAAAATGCATGGTTCTTACACTCAAGAATTAAATGTAAGATTATCAATATAAGACAATGAACAAACAGAATAGGACATTTTTAAACACACACACACACACACACACACACACACACACACACACACTACCAAATTATATTTATCCTTTTGGTTAGTAGAATCCCAAGCACACAGAATATATATGGAGGATAAAGCAAGAGCGAGAAGAATGAAAACGATAGACAAAGGTGTGCAGATAGACGGACAGTGAACGGTGAATAGTACAGCCAATCAGTCTCCATAGTAACAGCAGCAGAGATATTGGTTTGTGTGTCTGCATGTGTGTGTGTGTGTGTGTGTATGTGTGTGTGTGTGAGTGAGAGCATGTGTTTGAGGTATACTGTATTTAGCTGTTCTTTGTGGACACCAAAAATCCACATGAGAGGGTTACATGAAATTTTAATGCATACTTGATACATCACCTTAATAGATGTCCTGGGTTACAGGGCTTACTTTTGGCTAAAACTCACGTTTCAATGAAATTACCTAAAAAGATAACAATAAAAGTGTGGGGGTCTGTTTGTCTCACATTCTAGACGGGCAAGCTAAAATAGCTCTTATTGTTTAATTCCTTTAAAGTGTTTTTAAATCATATTCCATGACATTCCATGCCTCTCACATGATAGCAGGGAAAGGCACAGCCAATCAAAATGTTCATATGTGTTTTGGGGGCGGGAGGGCTCAAGGAGAGAACGTGATTTATCTCTTTCTGCGTGTCTAGGTTAATGTTGACAGCACAATTTTTTAAAAAGTGGATTGAATTATTGGTGGGGACATTTCAATGGTCGGAGGATATTGGTGGGGACACATCCCCTCCGTGCACCCTAAATCTACGCCCCTGGTTCAGTACTCCATGAAAAATAGTTTCATAGGAATGCAAAATATGTCTAAAAAAGGGTTAGGGTTAGGGGTTTTAAAAAAAAATTTTCTTTTTTTTTCCCATATCAATGGTTCCCTTCACATTTACTTCTTATCTATACTCATGGACAGAAGAAACTTTCCAATATAAAATATTATTATATAATTATTATATAATTCTACAAAAATTTGTACCGTAACGAAAACCTGAAGTCTAATTCATAATTTTGTTTGCCTTGTTATATTAAGAACAACACGGATAAGGTAAAAAATATGATCACGGCCAGTAGAGCATTACTTTATCATGGACAAAAAACTCACATCTTCAAAAGTGTCATAAGTAAGGGAAACATTCTTATTGTGCATTTTGTCTACACACTATCATGCACATTGAAACAATGCTAGCAGGGAGAGGGCCATCGGAATTCTTCAACTTGGTGCTCAGTGATTAAAGCACTGCTGACACAGAAGGTCCCAGGCTTAAGCCCCACCACCAAGGTACCACTGTTGGGATTTTGAGAAAGCACCTTAACTCTCAAATGTATAATGACAAGTCGCTCTGGATCAGGGCATCTCAAAAATGCTGTAAATGTAAATTAAACACAAGCAGATGCTTGGGAGTTGCCAGGAATACCATTTCCATGCTATGAAACAGATTTCCAACTAATGGTTCCAGGCCAACAGTGACAAAGTCATTTGATGGCATCTTTTGAGAAATTTTAAAGAAAATGCTGCCAGTCCTGCTGCTGGCTTTCCAGGGTTTTACACAATGAGTCAATTGGCTGCAGCTGGATGTGCAAGGAAAACGTTTCCTGAGCCAATGTTGATTCTAAGCCATTGTCAATTTCATCTGTTTTTTTTTTATTTCGGTTTCTGATTGACACTGATTTTTGTATAAAATTGTACTTTCTAATTTGATTGACAAAAATCTATATATACAGTATATACTGTTTATATACTGTACATATATGCTAAAAAAAATTATATGTGCAACCTTCTTTGGTCCATGAGTATATTTGTTATTTTTACTCAGGAATCATTTCCTGCTTTTTCATTTATATAATAATATGTATATTATAGGGGCACACAAGATTGCTCTACACAAAAGGCAGGGCAAATACAGTCATACAGAGTACTCTTTGGAAAATTACTCATTGTGTTAACATGTCAGGGACGCCATGATTTACTTTGATATAACCGTATGTGTAATTCAGTTAATTAAATTTTTCTGAAAATAACCAAAAACCTGTAAAGAAAAGCCACACAAATCATTAAATGAAAGAGTAATGTATTGTATATTGTATATTTATTCAAATAAAGAGATACGCTAAAAAGTATAAGAAGCAAGATATCTTAGATGTATTCCAGACTGCTTGCATATGAGAGGTGAAGGATCTAGAATAAATGAAAAGGGATTGGTAATAAATATTAGCTGACAAAATAATGTCCAATTTTGATGTGCTTGTGAACTTGCAGTGTTATGTTGTACAGCTTGCTTTTATTGTTCAGTCTTCAGACAGCTTCCCTCAGCTGCTTTGGGCTTTGGACAGCGTGTCTGCCAAATACCAGACATATGCATGTTAAGCTGTTACAAGCCAAAAATACTAGCCAAGAGTGTAAACGTGACCTGGCACATGCACATCCTACTCATGCACTGCACAAGATTAATAAATATATCTATGTTAAGCCAGTTTGTTGCCCATGGTCTTAATCTATATTATCTTGTCTGTTTCTCTATATATTTGACAAAAAACACCAATATACTATAATATTATTATGCAAACAATCATACTATCTTACCTGGCACATACAATATATAGTGTAACAATAATGATTACATCATTAGACTTCAGGCCTGCCATCAGCCCCAACCTGCCCCAATGGCTCAAGGGCTTGTCATTTCAAAACCCAGAAAAAGTTGTTTCTTGAGGTTCACCTCCCTGGGACAGGTGTACCAGTCTGAGGTTTTACCCTTTAGGCTGTCTGTAGCCTCATAGCATTTCTTAAGATGCATGCAGAGTACCTTGTCATCTTTGATGATTAGGCCAGGGGCAACTCATCGTCAAGTGTGGCTCTTCTTAGCAGAGGTGTCCTGTCCTCTTGGATAAGACACACTATTTTTCAAATCCTTCACTTGGTTAAAGTACCTTTAGCAGGAAAGACAGCCTCAAATCTGCTTGTGAATGGTTCTATAAGCTTTCACATTTTTAGGTCTCTCTCCAGAGATGCTCTATTGGGTTCAGGTCCAGACTCTGGTTAGTCCTCTTCACAAAGAAACCACTCCTATGTTTCCTTTGCGGTATGCTTTAGATCATTGTCTTGTTGAATTGTAAATTGTTGCCCCAGCCTGACATCCTGAGCACTCTGGAAAAGGTTTTTCAATTAGTATTCCTTCATATCTTCTGCAGAGCATGATGCTGCCATCACCCCGTTTCACTGTACGGATGGTATTAATGTAGAGGTGCACAATTTCCTCCTCACATGATGTGGAAAATTGTGCCATCAGAGAGGAGGATTTTACTTCTCATGGTCTGAAAGTTCTTTTAGACATACTTCCAGCTCACTGTGCCTTTTATTGAGTAATTGCTTCTGTCTAACTGCTCTATCATAGATGCCTGATGGGTAGACTGCTGCAGTGATAATTGTCTTTATGTAATCATCTCCCATCTTCAAAAGGGAACTCAGGAACTCATTTATAGTGACCCTGCGTTCTTGGTTTCCTGACTGACCAAGGCCCTTCATCCCTGACTACTGCTGGGTCCGCCACAAATCTCTTCCATTTAATAATAATGAAGGCTTTCGTGCTCTTGGCCACTTTCAATGCTCATACACTAACACTATTTTCACACTGACATACTCTATCTACTGTGAGACCTCATACAGGTATAGGCATGTGTGTGCCCTTGCTAATTATGTCCAATGACTTCAATTAGGCACAGGTAGACTTCAATCAAGTTTAAGAAGCAACACACAGACCACTGGTAGGAGTAGGATGCACAAGAGCTCAACTGTAAAATTAATTAACACTCCAATCAGCTTTTTTTTTTTTTTTTTTACTTTGTCATTGTAAAGTACTCTGGGTAGGATGATAAGAAAAAAATAATTCAAATACATTTTGACATGAGTGTAAACCATAACAATATGTGGAAACTTGAAAGGGTCTGAAAACTTTCTGTCAGTACTGAAAGTAGGTGAAATGGCTTGAAAATCACCTCATCTGGAACAGTAGAAAAAATGTAGACTTTGGCAGTAATCTCACCTATTACCAGTTATTGACCAAACACTTCAGACTTTGTGGGAGAACATGGATTCCTGCCTAAAGTAATGTCACACAATTTTGTAAACAAGGCGATTACAGCATGCTACTATTTGGACTACATGGCAGCTATTTGTTATTTGGACTAGATATCTATCTGTCACAGTGTAATAACACAGGCTGCTCCTCATCTAAACAGAGATTGGCATGCTGGGTAACATAGGTCATCACCAAAACCACAACAGGATCAGGCTGGCTGTTTATTGTCTACCATGTTGCATAGGCATTACGGCAAGTTATATTTCCATTTAGGCATTTAGCAGACACCCTTATCCAGATCGACTTACGTTTTTATCTTATTATACTGTACATCTGAGCATTTGAGAGTTAAGAGCCTTGCTCAAGGGCCCAACAGTGGCAACTTGGTGGTCATGGGGGTTGAACTTGGGACCTTCTGAACCATAGTCCAATGCCCTAATCACTAAGATACCCCTGACCCTATTTCTGCATGACCTCTGTTCTGCAGCTACGTAGGCATCAATGGGTCTATATACTATACATGCTGCATCACTGTCAATTCATGAGTGTGGAAGGTCTTGGCATGGTGCTCACTCAAAATTATAATGAAAATATAAAAAAAAGTAAATTTGCTATGCTTTCGAAGGTCACAGAGGGACTCCACCCCCCCCCTAAGTGCTATTTCAACTAAGTATATCACTAAGTTCTCAGATTCTGATCTAAGTTTACTATAACATAAATACGAGGAGGACTTAAATAAACATTAAGTATTTTATGTGAAAGTAACCTTCAAACCAGCTTTTTTTTTCTGGAGTTCAAAATGTTTTTGTTGCATGCAGAAATAATAGTTTTCTCGGTTGCAGTTCATTGATTCCATAAATGCAACACTCTATAGTTTTTTTAATATACATACATACAGTAGCATAAAGGTAAAAAATGATATATGAAGTGTTATTTTCATTTTATATGTCAAAAAGTGTTTTGTTTCTCCCAGTGTTTTCTTTTCTGTGGGAAATGGATCCAGTGTTTAAGGTTACCGACCCCTGGTCTAGAATGTCTTTTTATGATGTAGCATTAAAATTTACTTCACTGGAACCAAAGAACCCCAAAACTTTCAAGCTCCAGCATAACTGTGGATCTGTGCAAAACAGTTGGGCGGTTTGACAACTTAAGTGGCCTGCACAAATCCATGAGCTCAACTCCACTGAACACTCTTAGGGATGAGCTGAAATATGGACCACACACCAGGCCTTCTTACCCAACAACAGTACCTTCCCTCACTAATACTCTTATACTGTAGCTGAATGAGTCACAAACCCTGATCCCAATTCAGGTGGAAAACCTTCCGAAAAGATTGTGGACGAGGCAGCAAAACTCTGAAATGGGTTGTTCATTAAGCACATATGGCTATGTGATGGTCAGGTGTCCACATAGTGTTTTGCCTGTATACTGTACTTGGTCTCAAGCACCCATAGTAAAATAATAGATATAGATATGTAAATTGTGTAATAAACAAATAAGTACACACAAAATAGCCATGGTACCATTATGGGTATCATTATGTGCTATAGTTAAACAATAGTGGAATCATGGCTACTTTAAAGAACTATAGTACATACATACATTTAATTACTCAATGTAAGAGTCACATTAATTATATACTGATAATGTAGTATAAGGCTCATTATTGTGATATCTGTAAATATTAGGGCTGCACGATTTGGTCAAAAATTCACATTGCAATGACAGATATTATGGTTGCAATTTAAACTGTGATATGTAACTCTTACACTGAGTAATTAAATGTATATATGTAGGTTAACATCAAATAATGGCACAAAAGGCCAAAAATTAATAAATACTTAAATTATTGACAAACTCATAAATTACTGACTATATGTATATAACTGATAGAAATTGCAGCCTTTTGTGATGAGGTAATTTTAATTATTATGTAATTAATTGTGAGCACTAGTCAATATCTATCCATATTGATTTTAGCAGACATGTAACTCTCATTTGTAGCCTATTTAGTTTGGGGAAAAATTGCCATGGTGCCAATCCATCGCAGGGCACACACACACACACACACACACTTGTTCATACACACATACTACAGGCAATTAGCCTAATCTGCATATCTTTGGACTGTAGGAGAAAGTACGGGGAGAACATGCAAACTTCATGCACGCAAACCCTGCAGGGGGAATCGAACCCAGACCCGGAGGCCTGGAGGCAACAGTGCTAACCACTAAGCCACCATGACGCTCATATATAGTACACTGCAGCAGTCTGCCGATGACGAAACTTTAATAATTGTCATCATTTCAATCTTGACCTGTGTACCTCTGTGTTAATACACCTGTAATGTCACAGTTGCTTCGTGGTTGAGGCTTTGTGTGACCAGAAGATAATACACTGCCTGGTGTATTATAATAAATATATGGTGTATTAAAATAAATACTTGACATTTCAGAAGGGCCTGCACCAAGCAAAGTAAACATCAAAGGAGACTGCTGTAATTACTGAAATTGAATTAAGAAACCCATTGGATAATTACAATATATAAAGATATTGCCATTGATCTGTCAAATCTGCAGAAGAAATGTGGTCAGAAAAAGATTAATGACTATTATCAGAGCAGTAGAAAGTCTTATGAGTTTTTCCACAGCTGCACTACTAATGACCGAAAAAGAGAGAATTGTTAGTCTTTCTTTCTTTCTCTCTCTCTCTCTCTCACCCACCCAATGCCCAAGTCCCATCCACTGGATGCAGTGCCTGTCCCAAGCCCGGATAAAATGGGAGGGTTGCGTTAGGAAGGGCATCTGATGTAAAAACCTGTGCCATGTCATGTGCAGCTCAGGTGATTCACTGTGGCAACCCCTCGACAGGGAGCAGCCGAAAAACTAACAACAACATCAGAGATCACTAAAATTCTATTTAATAGTATCTCACAGGATTCGGACTAAACTCTTTTGTGGCCTAATAAAATGACTTTTTTAATGAGGTTAACTGAGGAGAAAGGCATCAGTTTACTAGGGAGCAAGATTGATTGGAGCAATGTGGTCTGATGAGTCCAGATTGACCCTATTCAAGTGATGGTTGTGTCAGGGTAAGAAGGGAAGCATGCATTATGCATAGTGGCCACTGTACAAGCCTCTGGAAGCAGTGTCCTGGTCTAGGCTCAGCAATGTTATGTTGCAAAAAATGAAGTCAGCTAATGACCTCATTGTATTTAATTTTTAGTGCTGTGAAGCACTTTGGTTCAACTTAGGTTGCTGTAAAGTGCTATATAAATAAATGTTGATTGATTGATTGATTGATTGATTAATGGCCAGATTATCATATCTATGCATTTTATATTCTTTATTGTCACGGGCATATTTTAGCACTTAAATTGTGAAGAAGTGGTTCTGAGAGCATGAGAAATTTTTTCATGGATGAAGTGGCCAGCACATTGCATTCCATAACCAAAGCTACAGTATGGTGTGACTTTTATGGCCCTGCGATGTACAGTAGAAGAGCAAAATTGCAAGTGTACCAGGAGTACCAGGAGGAACCCACCAAGTACGAGAAGAACATGCAAACTGTTCTACAGCAATTCCTACAGTGCTTAGCCTATGCTTGAATCATGTCTCAATTGCATCACCATAAATAATGTTGTCTGACAAATGAACATGCTTGATTGTCGAAAAGTTTGGAAACACCCACCAAATTTATTTAACATCACTCCAATTACTAAACATTATTATGCTTATATATACAGTAGTATATGTTATACTATACAATATAACAAATTTAGATCTACAATAAATAATCTGAACCATATATACCAAAGAATTTATATTTCTATTAGCATTTCTACAAATCAGATTAACAATTGCTATCATATCTATTGATTAATATTAATTTGAGCATACAAACACATTTGATCGCAACTAAAATCTATTGTGAAACCCATTAATAGTTTAACAACTGCGCACCAACTTGATCCTCCAAACATAGAATAAAAGAGGAGGCAGAGGAGATATGACACACCAGCACAGCTCTCTTCACACAGTCACACTACATACTTACTGCCCTGCCCACCTTCTGTACTTCTGGGAATGCATAAGTGGTTCATTTTTAAAATCAAGACAGGACACACTGCTGTACACAAATAACTGGTAATTATGGCGCATGAATAGCTCTAGTGAGTAAATAGGGTAAATCTAGGAACATTCAATCAGACTGAAAAACAACCTGTGTTAAATAAACACTTTGTGTTTAGTGGGTAATTATAGAGTAACCCCATTAATTGTTTTCTTCGCAGTACTACGTAGCACTAGGTTATCACAGTAGCCACAAACAAACTGTAGACGATTTGAAGATTACTAAGCAATACGGGGATTAAATTAAATTTGAATAAAATTATTGATTTTCTGATCATCCTCAGATTTCCTTCACAGCTTCCGGATCACTTTTTTTAGAATATTAAACACTGAATTGATACCTATCATTTTACTACTTTGTTCAAAATTTAAGATGTGAAATGTAATTAAATTTCGATTTATAGTAAGAAACACCTGGGAATTCTTACACAAAGCTATTAAAAAGAGACAATAAGCATAAGGAGGCATGAAGTCTGATCATTAATAATCAAATGACAAAAATAATTGAATAAGACTTCTGTAGAAAATTATCTACTGGAGTCTAGAAATGCAATTTGTTAATCTTCTTGTCCCATTAAACCATAAGCAAATCATACTTTTTTAATGATTCTAAGAAATCATTAAAGAAAATCAACAAACAGTTCCTTTTAAGTATACGTCCGGACATGGTGCCGTCTTTTGTTTCACAACAAACAGTAAACACAGACGTGTAAAAAATTATCGCCAGGTTCATGGTTGTTGACTCACCTCCACAAACAGGAAGCATGGCACGATGGAGGTACTGCTCTTAACACCAGGCTTTTCCTCAGCTGCCATATTGTATAGCTTTTACTCTTCCTCTGTACCGATTCTGCTTTGTCTCCTACGTCTCACACCTAAGAGAGGGGAAAGCGGTGTTAGCCTGAGACCAACACAACACATAATAAAGGCATACTATATAAACTTTGCATGACCTATAAAGCATCATTGCTTCTCATGTGTCAAATGTCCTGAAATATCTCATACAAAATTCATAACATGAGAAATCTCTAGCGAGACAGTTATTGATTTGAATTAAGTGCCTGATGAAACTGTAGAATAAAATCACAGAAACCTGCCTCATGTCATTCATCGGAAAAATTAAAATGTCTTTTTTCTTTTTCTAGGTATTTGAAAGGTTTTGATAGATTAAGACAGCTTTTTTATTTCCATCCCAAGAATGTAAATAAACAATTGTTAAATTTAACACTAGTTAAGCTAGTAACTAAGTAATTGAGCTGGAAAATACAACTTTTTAATGAACTTTGGTTTCCTGCCTCTGTGTGCATGGAGTTTGCATGTTCTGCCCAAGTTTGGTGGGTTTCCTCCGGGTACTCTGGTTTCCTCCCACAGTCCAAGAACATGCAGATTAGGCTAATTGGCCTTCCCAAATTGCCCGTAGTGTGTGAATGTGTGTGCCCTGCGATGGATGGCACCCTGTCCAGGGTGTACTCTGCCTTGTGCCCCAAGTCTCCTGGGATAGGCTCCAGGCCCTCTGTGACCCTCAGTACATGATAAAGTGGCATAGACGATGAGTGAGTGAATGAGTGAGTGAGTGAGTGAGTGAGAGTAAAGAATTTAATAGACAAGAATGCTACAAACCCTGACCGGCCACTTCATTAGGAACACCTGAACAACGGCTTATTACTCCAAATATCTACAGTAATTAGCCAATCACATGGCAGCAAATCAGTACATTAGTCATGGCCAAAATGATCTGCTGCAGTTTCAACTGAGCACCCGAATGGGAAAGAAAAGTGACTTTGAATGTGGCATGATTGTTTGTTTCAGACGGGCAGATCTGAGTATCTCCTGTCAGCTAAGAACAGGAAACACTTCGAGCCTACACTTCACGCGAGCTCAGCAAAATTGGACAAGAAAATATTGGAAAAATGCTGCCTGGTCGGATGAGTCTCAATGTCTGCTGTGACATTTGGATAGTAGGGTCAGAATTCTGCGTAAATCAACATAAAAGCACGGATCCATCCTGCCTTCTATCAACGGTTCAGGCTGCCGGTGGTGTAATGGTGTGGGGTATATTATCTTGGCCCACTTTTTGGGCCCCTTAGTACTAATTGAGCATCATTTAAATACTACAATCTAAGTGAGTACTGTTGCTGACCATAACCATCCCTCTGTGGCCACAGGATAATATACTATGTCACAAAGCTAAACTCATCTCAAATGACAATAAGTTCACTGTACTCACATGGCCTCCACAGTCACCAGATCTCAATCCAATAGAGCATGTTTGGGATGTGGTGGAACAGGATATTCTCATTATAGATGTGAAGCTAACAAATCTGCAGCAGCTGTGTGATGCTATTATGTCAATAACGACCAAAATCTCTAAGGAATGTTTCCAGCACATCGTTGAATCTGTGCCATGAAGAATTAAGGCTGTTCTGAAGACAGCCCAATACTAGCAAGGTGTACCTAATGAAGTGCACAATGAGGTTTTAAAGCAAATAATCCAATTATAGCTAATATATTAACATGAACAACAGTTACAAAGCAAAGAGTAAGTTCATACATTTCTGATGTACAGAATGGGAGAGGAAAAGGGGACATTCTGGAGTGGCCAATATTCGTATTTCAGAAATGGGGCAGTGACATTTTTTCCATATGAAAGGAGTGAGAAAGAAAGATGCCCATTATCCAATATATTTTGTGTACTTGTTGGGCTGGACATTTTGCTGAAACCTGGCAACTGTTGTTAATGATATTAGCTCTTTGGCAAATGCACTGGCTGAATCAAACTTGGATATGTCTAAAACTGTTCCAAACAAGCTATTAAGCTGTATGATGGATGACGACTATCAGGAATTGAATGCACAGAGGATGCAGGTGCAGACTCTTCTTTAATAGGCATAATGAAACAACAAAACCAAAAAAACTATCATAGCAGGAACTGTGAACACGAACAGTGAACAAATATTAAGCACCAAAGACAAAAACACAACAGATGCAAGGCTTGGACATACTGAAAACCTTGGAATGTTGAAACAAACACAAACCAGGTCCATATGATACAAAAAATGTGTTGCTTGCAAAACTTGCAAAGATTATTGGGCAATGTAGTCTAGGGCCTTTACGACATTGTCCCCTCTATTGTGCAAAAGTCCAAAGGGGGTCTTGGACAGTCATTGAAAAATATGATGCCTGAGGGGAAGTGACATTCCTCATGAAGAAAGTGGGGGAAGTGAAGTTCTTCGTTGCCCCTGGAAGAGGTGCAAGGGGGGGTGGAATAATGTCCTCAGCTGGGCAGAAAGACAGAGCGACATTCTTATCTGCATCAGGAAATCCAGCAAAGTCAGATGCAAGGCAGGGAGACAGTGGCTATGGGTGATACATCAGGATGAGAACAAGGCAAGGAGGAAGGTTGATGCCCATGGAGGTGTCACACGCATCCTTAGAGAGGCAGAGTGGGGGGCTAAAGACCACTTTCCCAGAGTCAGAAACTCTGGTCCAGGCTTGGCAGGAAAGCCATCCCACTGACCTGCACAGCAAGTCTGTCATGCCCTATTGGTGTTCAGGGCAACACACTCACACTGACTATACCTTCTGACTGAAAATCCCCTTGGTGGCACCAAGTTGTTTGTGGCTTGCTCATAAGTTGTTCAGGATTAATCCCTCCAAACACAAACCAGGTGCACGTGATACAGACATGTGACTCAAGGTGGCTGATGGGAGCTATACTCCAGCACCTAGGTGGTGCTCCACTGACAATGACTTTCAAGTGCCAATAATTGGGTAATTCTAAAAATGCATTTTAAAAATACTTTAAAATCATAAGTCAGTCATCATACTGTAGCTTCAGGCCCTTAAAAAACGAGGTTGTTATTAATGTTACCCTACTAAACCAAAAAGCAAGGTCACAACATGCTACTGGATAAATTACAAACTTAACTGCTGAATGGCTATTTCTAGTGCAAGAATGTTGACTGGTGAATTTTCCCTTTATTTGTAGACAAGAACTCAAATTAGTTTAAAGACCTTGGACACTCTGAATTATTCATTCACATAATCTATCCATACTTCAAGTTTAATAAAGGGTTCAAGGATCGACATGGTTACAATGAATAATAATAATAAAAAAGGATGGAGCATCTTTCTGTACATGCTTCTCTATAATTGGTGAGCTAAGAATAAACCCATACTCAAAGTCTTCAGGTGACAAAATACAAAGCAAACACAAGGATGCTCATTGCACAGAAGGATATTTTCAGTTGGATGAAAGGATTAGAGATTTCTGGCTATTTCCAGAAAAGGTTAAGACATTGCTCCTGAAACTGTTCCTGTGCCAAAGAGAGAAGCAAAATGCACAGAATTTCCTAAATGTGTGTGCGTAGAGAAAGTAGAAAATACAGTAAATGTGGACAAATCAATGAAATTTGATGAAGAGCTCGAGTTCCTCAGAGTAGCTGGAGGGCTGACAATAAACCAAAAGCAAGAGCAATTCATCTTCAAATCAGTTTCCATCAAAATCAGTTTCCCTCATTCTGGATGAAGGCTGTTGTAAAGATAAGCCTCTAAAACTGAAAGGAAGGAAATACCATGATAAGAAATAAAGAAACTGTTTGTAACCATAATACTGTATATTCTCTCTCTCTCTCTCTGTCTCTCTCTCTCTTTATGTGTAATCGGCTGTATTTGATTTTTATTAAGTTTTAGTCAGAGTAGAGGTGCCACTAATCTAATTGATCATTCCATCAATTAGGATCTCAACACACACAGACAATACGAAGTCACATTAAACAACCACATCAACATCACATTAACATCACTGCCAATAATGAATGGATAAGAAGAAAAAGATAAAGAGGAAGAGTAAGCATGCTTTAAAAAATGATATGTAGACAAGAACTCAAATGTATCTGGTAATGGGTAAAAAAAAAAAGAAGCCAAAATTGTATTTAGAATATATTAAAAAAAGATCCTCGACCACTATGCTATCATAATTATAGCTGGATATTATGAAGCTAATACAGACGTGCAAGTAGAACGGCTTCATTATTTAAGTAGTCCCTTTTATCCTCCTTTGTCGTGCTCAACTCTTCTTTTTTCTTCATTTTCTATCTCCCTCTCTCTTTCAAACAGAATGTTCAGGGTGCCAGATGGAGCTTGTAATTTCCTTGGCTGCAGTCTCAGGATTGGACGATGTGTTGTCTGTTGTACTATTGTTTTAGCATTTGATTGGAGAACGCTGTGTCTGTCATAATGTTGTAAATTTACATTTATCAGGCAATCCCTAGCAACACACATACACACAGTTAAAACCTAAATTGTTTTTTACCTAAATTGGTATTCCTATCTATTAATAGTTATCTGGAAAGATAGACAAAGAGAGAGAAAAAAAAGCATGAGAGAAAAAGTGTGCATTACAATTTTGCCTAGCAGGGTAATTAGAACTGACATATGGGGAATACTGTGTCCTGTCTCTCCATCTTTCTGTCTCCCCACTCCTATCCTGTCTGTCTCTATTTCACTGAAACACTGTAGGTTATGCACACATATTATAGTCATGCACAGAAGAATCAATAGTAGGCAAACTGCTTCAGGATAGAGACAATGCATTATGCACAGATGCACATACAGACAAACACACACACATGCACACACAGACAGCCCCCCTCACCTCATGCACACGGCTGCCTTGTTGATGGATTCCTATGCAGCAGCCATGGAGGAGGGTCTCAAGACTGATTCCAGCTCCGGTACACACGTTCTCTTTGCTCGTCTCTTGCTCTTTTCTTCTTTTTCTCCCTTTGCCTTGCTGCTCTCCTTCTCTGCTCTGCCCACACAGGCTGGCTCTGAATAATGGGTGCTCAAGCACAATCACTCTTCTCTGGCTCAGAAGCAACATACACACTCATATGTGGCATGCACGTTTGTCCTTTCCTTAATGAGGCTGTCCAGACAACGACAGATGAACTGCGAACTCAAGAGCTCTGCTGCAGCTCTAGAGCACAGCTGCAGGGAGGTGGGGAACGTGTGTGTTAGTGCATGTGTGTGTAAAAGTGAGAGCGGGTGAGAAACTGAGGGCAGGGCATGGGAGGATCTCATTTGTGTTTGAAGCTAGCACAACCCCCTCTCCCTCCACCCCTCCCTTCATCCATGTTCTCTGGAGATACAGGTAGGACTGCATTCAGGGTAGTGAAAGTGTGTTTATCAGTATTGATCAGCTTCTGGTCAGCTTTTATCCCATCTGTGTTTTTTGTATGAGAGAGAAAGGGAAAATTGTACAGGTCAGTGTATGGGAAGCTGCAAAACATGCGTGAGCACATCTTAGTAACATCAGTACAATACACTGTTCAGGTGTTCTATGCTGAAGAGATGTAGGTACACTCACTAAGCACTTTATTAGAACACCTGTCCACTCATTCATACAATTATCTAATAAGCTAATCTTGTGGCAGCAGCACAATGTGTAAAATTACTGGTATGCTGATACAGACCAGTAGCTTTGATTGGGATAACATTCACATCAACCATATACATGAGGACAAAAATATGAGCTCAGTAATTTCGACTGCGGCATTAGCGCTGGTGCCAGACTGGCTGCTTTGAGTATTCTATATCTGCTGATCTCCTCAAATCTTCATATGCAACAGTCAACAGTTTTTAAAGTTTGCTTAAAATTGTGCCATAAAGAAAAAAGAGTGTGAATGCAAACATCTTGTTGATGAGGGAGGCAAATGGAGAATTGCCAGACTGGTTCAATCTGATAGAAGGTCTACAGTAACTTAGTAAATTCTCTGTATGGTGAGCAGAAAAGAATCTTCAAATACATTGTCACATCAAAACTGTAGATAAAAAAGCAGAAGACCATGTCGGATTCCACTTCTGTCCACTAAGAACACAAAGCTGAGCCTGCAGTGGGCACATACTCACCAAAACTTGACTGCTGAAAACTGGAGAAACATAGCCTGGTTGGATGAATTGAGTTTTTTCCCCGAGGCAGACAGATCAGAATTTGGTGGCAACAGCATGAATCCATGGCCCCAATTTGCCTTTTGTGAACAGTCCAGACTGGTGGAGGTGGTGTAACGATGTGGGGAATGTGTTCTTTTGCACATTAATGTAAATCAATCATGCTTGAATATTTGCTTAATTAAGTCATATTGAGGGCCATGTGCAAACCTTGTTGCTGTTTAATTCATCTCATTGTGTTCATTTACCACATTTGGCAGTTACTCTTGTCCATAAGTGTTTGAGGGTAAAGCACCATGCTCAAGTAAGTGGTGATGTGGTTTGAGCCTAGGACCTTCAGGAAGTCAATACCTTAACCAATGAGCTACCCCTGTCCAATATACATTAAAGTGCAATATAACTCTTTCCTCCAATATAAGGCTTTCCTCAAAAACTAAATCTAAATCCAACAAAACACCTTGGGGATGTGGTAAAAAGCGGGAGATTAGTAGCATGTACATATACCTGAAAAATCAACAGGAATTGCTGGATACAGGAATTGTGTCATCATGGACCAGAATCTCAAAGGAATGTTTCCAAAATGTTGTTCCATCAATGTCATGAAGAATTAAGGCAGTTCTGAGAGCAAAGAGAGGCCCCACCCAGTATCCAGTGTTGGTATCATGTTCCTAACAAAGTGTCCACTGAGAATATATCCCTTCATACCCACTAAAATTGATAAAAAATTAAAGATACATTATATAGTTTAATATATTAATTTATAAAAGTATATATCGAACTATAATGGAACAGTGTACATAACATAATGCCATATGTCAGGAATCTGACTGCAGTGTATATAAATATATTTCCATGTATGCCAGGAGTTCTTCATCAACAAATTGATGAGCTCGGGGAAAGAAGAGTAACAAGAAATCCATCATCACTCATATTCTAGCACAAATTCACACCTTTTGTGCTATGATGATTCCCACCTCCTGCGCTAGTAATGCTTACAAGCATTCAGTCTGACCATAAGACAACTGAAAAGCCAGATTCTGTAAAGTGGAGATATGTTTCCAGGAAAATAGGTGTGTTTTTTGATAGGAAGTAACAGGTAAAATCCAAAAGGGGAAAATAGTAAAGGCCCAGTAACACTAAATATTTGTGAGAGAAACAAGAGAAAGTACTTTCATTGCCGTGTTCGATTAAATTAATTTAAACAAAAAAGTGATCATATGTTCTGTGATTTGACCAATTTGAACTGCAAATTTGAATAGCACTGGTATTTAATTGAAAGTGTGAGATGTTGTGAAAATGTTCAATAAAGTTTGATTTAAAAAAAAAAAGGAAATTTGACTTTGCATAATTGACCAAGAGCACAATTACGTTTGCCATAGGTTTTCATTTTACCCGTGTTCAGATATGAGATTATTATTATTATTAGTATTATTATTATTATTATTATTATTATTATTATTATTATTATACCTGTTTTTATTGGGTTTTTTTTTTTTACATATTTAAAAGATCAATAGGTCCGCAATGCTTTGTAGACCTGGTTGGTACATTTTTATTCTTTCTCTAAGTAGTAAAGTTCAAATGAGAATAATATCAGAGGTTCTGTTATGAGTAATGCTCTTATGGATATACAGTAATGTTGTGTCTGTCCATTATCATTTACAGCATCCAGTGGGAGGCTAAATAGCCATCAGTGCCTGAAACCTGGCTGACTAGGCCACTTGACCTGCTTAAGAGATATTTTGTTCATGACTGTTCAAAAACACTACAAAAGGTCTATAATTTTAGATTTTATAACAACGAATTGGATTAAATGACTAATCCAGAAAAGAGTTTAACCTTAAAAATTGCAAGCAAATCCTGAAGACTGATAACAGCCCAGTAAAGGGTACTGTAGAAATTACTGTGTAATAACAACTCTTGTGACCCTAGGACTCTATATAACAGATCTGTGCATATATATGTGTGTGTGTGTGTGTGTGTGTGTGTGTGTGTGTGTGTGTGTGTGTGTGTGTGTGTACAACCACAGTCCCCTGAGTATCTCTCTGCCTTCAGACAGCGTGAGCACTACTGAAGCACCATTATAGAAGGGGGTTTTGAGAAAGGGGCGTAAAATGTGATTTTTATGTTACTACGGCAACCTTGCATCTTCTGAGGCTGATGCAAGCTTTAGGTTACATGGATAGAAATGAAACTCAGTGGGAATGCTTCCATATAAGCATGAAAATATAAATGATTTCCAATGCATACTGTAAATAGAGACATTCACAACCACATTTTGTCTTCACACATACTGTATGCGGCTCAATTTATACATATCCATTTATTTATCTTGCCATTCAGTAACAGAATCATTTAACTAATAGCATTTGTATACAGTTTCCTGGTCTAGACATGCCCAGACTGTAAATCCTATCAAAGCATATTTAATTTAGTCATAAATATTCTGCAATCTAGACAGATAGCTTTAGCGGAACATAAAATGGATAAGATTGTCAGTTCTTTCACTTTTCACTGTAAAACACAATTCCAGATGTTGTTCTTCTGCGCTGGTGTACCGTTTTCTCTTTTATATCCTTTTTTTTAAACAAAAATAAATATTTTTGTCTTTAGCATGGGCTATAATTTTGCATCAACCTTTTCAGACCACAATTATGATGCAAAACTTTGAAATATAACATGTAAAATACTTGAGGTAAAATGTATAAAACATGTAAAATATTATAAATAAACAAATAAATATAAAACCAAGAAGGAAACCATGTTTGCCCTTACTTAATGCAATTCAAATGGAAATGCTGAGTATGTTGCTACGGGTTCTAAATTATTCACTCACCTTTGAATTATTTGCACCTTATTGAATTCAACCAGGAATTATGTGATCATTTCCCTCTTACAGTACATCTCTCAAACACCACTCTGATCACAGCTACAGCAATTCACATTATGTGCAAGTTTGTTGAAGTGACAATGGATGAGGATTAGTTATGACACTCCATAATAAAGAATGGCTCATTTAATTATAGCCTGCTTGTTTTCCTTGAACATTTTCTTGTTTTTCTTGTTCCAGAGGGGAAAAAGCCATGAATATTTGGATATCTTTTCTGCGTATGAGAAAGAATGCATGCTATATTATACAAAAAGACAGATGGAGAGCTGAGGTACAGTATAATGCCCAGAGTGAACTATGATATTAATAATATGCAAATCTATGCTATCTGTGATCTATTAAAATTCATGGCACAGCAAGGCAGCAAGGTTGTTAGGGTCAAAGCAGACCAAAGTTACCAGGGATAATTCCTGGTATCCCGCCTTCAGATCTGCGTGAGTTTGCATGTTCTCCACATGCTTGGTAGGTTTCCACTAGGTATTCAAGTTTCCTCTAACAGTTCAAAGACATGCAGTGTAGGGTAATTGGTGTTTCCAAATGCCCCATAGCGTGTGTGTGAGTGGCTAATCAGTGTTTCCATATTCCTCATAGTGCGTGATGAGATGATTTGGCACCCTCATCCAGGGAGTATCCCACCTCGTGCCCCAAGTTCCTGTGGGATAAGCTTTGCACAACCCTGTGCAGGATAAGTGGTAGAGAATGTGTGAGACAAAGTGTCTTTGTAAAAGTCTTTAAATTGGCCTTGCAAATATTATAAATACTGTATGCACTTATCACTATGACCACAACATTTTTTTTTCTGTTTAGGCTATTCTGATTTTGAGGCTGTTCATTTATACACAAGCAGAAAAGATCACAAGAAGGGATCAAAATATATTAGGGTTGTTGTCATTTTCATCATAATATACAGATGGGAATTAGCTATTATGATTTACTGCATATGAGAACAAGAATAGAAAATATGGCCAGTCTCAACATATGGTTTATCTTGTGCATGGTCTCCAGACCAAAGCTAATCAGTCATAGGGGAGAACAGTCCTTCCAATACACACATCTTTAAAAACATTATTTAAAAAAAATTATTTCCTGTGTTTGTGGACACACTGTTTGTAGACTACCGTGGAGTAAAAGAAAACAGCACGGCAGTGTGAAGAAAGCACAGTGGAAGAAAAGATTTTTAAATTGTTATAAGACCCTTCATTAGATTTTAGGGTGTGGCTGTGGATATTTGTAGTTATTCAGTCATAAGAACATTAGTAAGTGTTTGGTAAGGATACCTGACAATGATAAGGTATACAAAGACAATTTTGTGCAAACAGTTTAGGGAAGTCCTACATACGTAAGGGTTTGATGGAAAAGTGTCCATATGTGGACTGTGGCATGGCATGGATAACATTTTTGAAGAAGCCAACTGAGAACAGACGTCTTATCTATGTATTATGTGTGATTTCATTGGCACTTTTATAGCCAATGAAATGTACGTAGATTAACTTTAAGAGCCGCTGGTAAGTTTTTACACAAGATAGCATTATGCACACACTTGAGTCGACATTGAAATTTTCAATTTACACATTCTCTCTCTCTAAACATTTAATAGATGCATTCTATTTTATTATTTTATGCAAATCCTCGACCCAAATGCAAAACTGGCCATGTAATGCACTGTGTAGATTCAATAATGAATAAAGGAAACATTCATGTTAATCTACCTATGAATTATTAATAAAACAGTAAACAATTCAGCATCCACAATTAAACTAGACAAGATATTTTAGGCTGTAGCAGAAAGCTGGAGGTATTTCTATTGAGGGTTCTTACACACACTGTTTTAAAAAACACACTTTAACAACCAGCCTCACAACTACAGCTACAGCAGCTTTCCATGTTTTGGCTGTAATGCTCATTCTGTCACCCAAGGACAACTTAATGCATTTAAAAACATACACATTTTTGAACACACAACTACTCCAAAAAATCCACAGTTTTGATTTTGTGATGAGTTTAACTGGGCCTACCGTATATATACACTGTAGAGTGTTAATTCAACAACTGGGATTTTGCTGTACTGCATGTGCCAAATTGCTTAATCTAATTTTATAATATAACTGTCCTCATTAAGGAAGCAAAAATCCAATTTACTGTACTGAATTAATTGCTACCATTTTTCCAGCAGTAGCCTGTAAGTAACCCTACAGAGAATAGAACCAGACTGAAGGCATTGCAACCCACCAAAATAGAAAGGAGAAAATCAAGGAATAAAAACAATTATAAATATGTATATTTGTATACTGAACAATTAAAGGTGAACTTTGTGATGTTTAAAACGGTTTAGACAAAGTAATGTGAATAACAAAATGTACACTCGCTGACCACTTTATTAGAACCCCTATAAAGCTACAGTATAACACTGGATAGGGTTACATTTCCTCTCAAAACACCCTCAGGTCTTCATGTCTTGAACAAGCTCTTAGAAACAATGCTGGTCATGTGGACACGACTGCATCATGCAATTAGACATTAGCTTTGAGCATTAGTTTTGAAGCTCCCACATCCAAAAGGTGGATTCTGATCAGGTGACTGGGAAGGTCACTGAAGAACAGTTAACTCATTGTCAAGTTCATGAAACAAGTCTGAGATGACTTTTTATTAGTGTGATTGACATGGTGCTTTATTGTAACATACAGAAAGATGATTTCTGAGAAATGGCCTTTCTAAAGGTCATTTCATACCAGATGAGTTTTCCAATCACATGCACTTGATGCCACACACGTGCCACTTTTGTTTTTGACGAAGCTTTGAGATGTCAGTGGTGTAGCGGTTAGCACTGGCGCCCTTATACTGTACCTCCAGGGTCAAGGGTTTGAGTCCTGCCTTTTGTCTGTGTGCATGGAGTTTACATGTTCTTATGCCCTGCTTGGTGGGTTTCCTTCGAGTACTTCAGTTTCCTCCCACAATCCAAAGGCCTGGAGAGTGGGTGAATGCTTTAAGATGTTGTTTTTATGAGTGACAAAGGAATAAAAACAATTATAAAATGAAATATATTGCCACAGGTGGCAATTGATCTGAGTAGTTTTTTCCCCTCTGGTTTCTGCTTCTAGTCCTGAAATTACCTTCGCCTCCAGCTGGAACAGAGATGCTTATCTCTGCCTCTTTTATTTAAAAAGCAACACACGGATACAGTATATCAGTTTAACAAAATAGGGGAAATATGGTTGGTTGCTGATAAAAGGGGAACTGCTTCTTACATATTATTGTATTATTGTAAGGGTTCATATTGTGCAAACTGTACTGTATATTGTATTCATTTTTAGACATTCAGATCAGTCTCCAGTCATGTAAACACAAAAAAGGAAGAAAAAAAACATTCCCTGCTGTTTGTCATTTTTGTATTTGCCAAGGTTTAAACAATCAAATAGGATTTCCCCTTTTGTGATCTCATATACAAAGAGACACTCTCTCAGGTCTGCCATTCTCTGGGCACCATTTTTAAGAGCTACAGTAACTAATGCTAGGCTACTGGGTGGCAGCTAACTGCTAACAGTTATTCTACTGTATCCTTCTTTACCTCTTAAGAGGAGCTATGTTAGCAGTTAGCAGAGTAAAACTGAAGGAAAATCAAACATGAAAGAATGCATGATCTGAGTTTTATTTCAGCTAGATTCACAGACAAAGCTAGTTTCGAGACTGCTAAGACTTATATCAAATTGTTTGAAAAGAAGTAGAATATTTGTTTAAAAAATGGTTTAATTGAGCCTCCGAGTGGCGCAGTGGTAAAGTGCTCGCCCTAGAGAGAGCTGATTGGCCGAGCTCTCTCTAGGGATGAGAGGTACTTTGTGCTCCCACATTAATCACGGCTCTTCAGCCAATCAGGGGCGTCTGTGAGCTCGCGCACGCGGAGGGAGCGGCTAGCGCTTTCCTCCGAGTGTGTTACTCCGCCCCTAATGGTGCGTGAGCAAGCAGTTCGAATAGATGCGGTCGGCTGGCGTCACGCGGTTCGGAAGAAACACGGGATAGTCTTCGGCCCTCCCGGCTGAAAGGTAGTAGTAGCCTTTCATGTGCATCCACATTTCCATCAGCTATAAAACCACCTGCTTAAGTTTCTACCCACATACAGTCAGTGCAAGAAAGTTATAGGCATCGATGTACTGTACTGTACCTACTCATTAGAAGCATTTCATTTTAGTCCACCACAGCTTTGTGTGGTCAAAATAACTTCTAGTGGTTCATTTGTTAGGCAGAAATGTACCGGTTAGACTCTAAATGTATTGAGCCTGATGACCCGCTTTACTCAGTGCTTCTCCATTTCACTGTCTTAGAGTAAGAAAATGGTGTTTGAACTGGTCATGCCACTAAAACCCTAATTATAAGTGAAGAATTGATTCATTTGTAAAATTTGATATTTCATTTCATAAAGGTCAGAGAGTTTTAGAATAAAATAGAGCAATTGAAGTATTTGAGAATTACTCTTCATTTGTACAGGAAACTGAATGGAGTGTCAAAAATAATTAATTCCCCAATGGTAGTTGGCCCTATTTTACTCCTCAATTATAAATTAAACTCAAGGAAAATTGGAGCACAGCATCTATGGCTGCTATTAGGGAATAAAGTCAGATGGAATATTGTGTAAAGAGGGCACATTTCAAAGCCAAGGAGTAAAATAGGGCCAAATATTAATTTTAAGCTACTGTAGCATATTAAATAACTGATAAATGCCTTAATATGGATTTGTGTGCCTGGTCATAAACACAAAATTTACAGAAATATACTCATTGTCTATACTGCTTTATCCTGTATAAAGGGTCGCAGGAGGCCGGCGCCTATCCCAGGACACTTAGGGCATGAGGTGGGGTACACCGTGGACAGGGTCCCAATCCATTGTAGGGCACGCACAATACACACACTCACACACACCTTCACAAACTACAGGCAATTAGGGAACCCCAGTTAGCCTAATCTGCATGTCCTTAGAGTGTGGGAGGAAACCGGAGCACCTGGAGGAAAACCACCAAGCACAGAGGGAACATGCAAACTCCATGCGCACAGACCCCGAGGCGGGAATCAAACCCAGACCCTGGAGATGCAAAGCAACAACGCTAACCACTAAGCCACCGTGCCGCCCACAGAAATTTACATTTAGCTAAAATAGATTTTTGATTGAATTTTAATTCACTACTCTTAAAAAATAACCTTTGTCATACACCAGTAATCTGTAATCACCAGCAAGCTCTAAATCCTTTGTCAGCTGAGGCATTTCTTTACAGCTAATGGCTAGACATGACACACCAGCCCATCTCCTGTCTTACAAGGAGGTTTATTTTTTAGTATTTTTTATTTTTATTTATGAGTTTGTGTTAGGTTTGAGAGTCTATTAAAAGCTGACAGCATTCTATATATAAAATCTTAGTAATCATTGCAAATCATAGGATTTAATGGCAGTCAAGGTTTATGTTAGTCTTAGATACATAATGCAGGATTGAATGTTTTTTTTTGCATAAATGCTTAGGTAAATGGTTGTATAAATGATTTGCTGATAAATCCATTCACATACAGATAAAAAGAGGACATTAATAATATTATGAGCAACATTACAATTTCAAGAGCATGCTGGTTTAGAAATTGGTTATATTCTAATAAAAATGGGGTTACAGTACTGTAGGCAGCAATGCCATGTCACTGGTTTGTGGGTCACTAGTTCAGTCCTAACCTTAGGTTAATATGCCTGAGGGATTTTGCATGTTTTCTCCAGTCCAAAAATATGGCATTAGGTGGAATGGTTTCTGTAACTTGCAACTAGAAGTGTATGTTTTTATAAATGTGTCTGTGTATGGTGACCTGTATTTCAGGTCACCATACACAGATAGCCTTGTATTTCATCCAAGGTGAACTCCCACCTCATACCCAGTGCTCCCAGGATGGGCTCTGAATCCACCACAGCCCTGAGCAGGATAAAGCCAGCACCAACTACTCACTAGGAACGTTTGGCTCACAGTGTGTCATTAATGTGCGACTTGTGACTGTCTCTGACAGCATAGTGATGACTATGTTCCTATGAAAGATTAGCTGGCAGTTGTGTAATACTGAAATCAATGTGCTGTCAAAACTGAACTTTTAACTTGTCCATTACTTTGTTGTGTCTCATGTGTACTTTGTGTCTCACGAGGTGAATTGCAGTTAGACTACAGTTTGCAGCTAGAGTTAAGAACAAAGATATCAAATCCTTGAAATTAAGACACTAATACACACATTTAGTGTGTTCACAAATATTGCTTCACAAGCACAAGCATGTTAAGATGTGATTGAAATTGTTTTAAATAACAAGTTCTTTGCCTTTATAACATCTTACAGTCTTGTATTCTGAGAGCAGCTTCTGGATCATGATTCATAATCAAATGCAATTTATTTTATATTTGTAGTAAGGTTATGTACAAAAACAAGTTGTTGCTCAGTAATGCTCATACAATAAAGACACAACAGCTAATATATTACATAAGGCTATAAGAAGTTGCCTGACATTAAAGGGTTTTTAGATGTTCGGATATATTAGCTTATATATTAGATATATGTATTGAAGCTTGGCAGAACTTTTCCAAGCCAATTAGAATTTCTCCCTCTATTGTGACCTCATATAAGAAGATACTTTTCCCCCGCTCATCCCGGCTGTTTTATGATGGGGCGTGGCTCAGCATTATTCCATTTATGTACACTATGCGTGAAATAACAGGAGGTTGAGGTATACAATTGATGTTAACTTGTTTAAGAAAAAGTAAAATATGGGACCTTTAAACTTGTATCACTGTAAATTAGGTATATAGCTTTCTCATCAGCTCACTGTATATTTATATAGTGGATTCTGACTTATCCAGGAAGGATAAGAGCTACAATTCGTGCTTAAGTTGCTATAAAGTACTGAATAAAGTTTAATTAGGACTATAATGTTTCCTTATAAATTAATTAGCCTTTAAATGAGATATTTCAGTTTTTAATGTTTATTAAAGTTGAAAAATATTCTATTCTATATCAATTTCTTTATAATAATAATAATAATAATAATAATAATAATAATTTTTATTTATATAGCGCCTTTCCAGAGCTCAAGGACACTTTACAAAGAGAGAGAGAGAGAAAAAAAGACATGTTTATGTTTTTGCTTTGTTATTATGGGTTCATATGTGTTGATTAAGGGCCAATTGGGCATTGAACCCATTTTAAATGACATCTGACTACTTTCTGAATTCTCTGTATGAGCATGAGAATAGCACTGATATCCCATAGAAATTATTATACACAATGAATGTTTAACTGGCCCAGAGCACAAACAATTTAATGGAAAGATCAAATTTTGGCTCTGCTCCAGATATATTGACCCTCTGTTCAGCAATGACGCAGTGGAAATGTCACATGTTCCCAGTAAACACACTTATATAACAAAAACATGACAGGGGAATGCAATATGTTTTGACTGAACACAAGGTAAGGAGAACAGTAATGAGAAAGCTCAGGGAAGGAGAACATCTACGCATAACAACATTAACTGAAAAACCAATATTAAAATAACTCAAGGTAAGACTGGCATGAACATTAAGGCTAAACAACTTGAATTTAGTGGAATTGAATTTTAATGTAGTGGAATTGCATTTCCTGTATTTTAGCACACTTTTGGCAACTTGTTGAATTCCTGTGTCAGGTTTGTGCGGAACGGGCTTGTGCAGAAACAACAGTGTTGTGTCTTTTTGGTTGGCATTTTGTGTTGTCAAACTGAACTGTGTATACAGCAGAAAAAGTAGCACCAATGCAAATTCATGCCTGATACAGTCAAATGACTTGATCTAAATAGAGAAAGACTGTTTTACACAAGAGTAATCCAGTAGCAATTCTCACTTAGGGTGAATTCAGGGTTAGGTTATCTGTGACAAAGATGTTCTTAGGAACAACGTGAGTACAAAATATAAAAATAATTGTATTCATTTGTGCAGTTATAATAAAATAATTGCACAATTTAGAGCAGTTGTAGTTTGGATGCAGCTATTAACAAACCAGTCATGTGCTGTACAGAGCTTGACTTTCCCTGCAGCATGTTGTATTCTTTTTTTAATGCTGTCTCTATAATATTTTAATGTTTTTCTGTAACCTTGCTTAGCTCTCTCTCTCTCCCTCTGTGTGTGCATGCAGGCACATGTGCCAGTAACTGCAATGCAATGGAAAACATGGTCAATGATTAAACAGTACAACAAACTTAAACGTCATACTGTGTCTGTTGCAAATATGAACTCCACTCCTCTCCTGAAGGTCATGCCAATGTCTTAAGGTAGTGTAGAGTGTGGAGGTGGCTTGGTCCTTTTTGAAAAATAGTACTGGGAATATTGGAGAAATGGCAATGGCTGTGACATATACTTTTTATGGCATATGAGGAAGTGCCACTGTTTTGCAATGCCTGGACAAAAGTTCAACATCCTAGGAATCAGGCAACCTACCAGGTACAGCCAATGAGGTATGCTCCACTTGTAAAGGAAATTCCATTCAAGCCCTATATATGTCCTAGGGCTCTTGTGTTCAGAAGCTTTTCTTTCTGGGTAACCAGATCCACAAATGTAGGTTATTCAATGAACTGGTCTCACTGGACCTCACTGTTCCTGGAAAACAACTAACTAGCTATCTAATGCTACCACTGCATTCTAAACAAAGTCGTATGCCATTATGACATCATGACTGCAGTAGCCTGATTTTAAAGCATAGAAAATATTATTAACACTTGCCAGGACTAATATATTGTTAATGTGAGTGATTTTATGTATGCCAAATGATGAAATGTGCTGACTTTAATTTAAAGGATTTAAAAATTCCATACATTGAAGTTGGGTGAAGGCTTTAGGAATTAAATCTCTTTTTATATGTGGTCCCACACTGATGCTCAGTTTGATTCAGTTAAGCTGATTGACTTGGCCATTACAGAACATTTCCTTAGATTGCTTCTGAAGACTTTTTTTAGGTCCTATACTTTGTAGAATTTATCCATTTACTTTTGTCAGTAGTCCCATTGTCACTAAATACAAGAAAACCCGCTTAGTTAGCAGCCATATATGACCATGCCATAAAATGAGGTGATGTGCTACAGGTCATAAGCAGTTCCTTTACTTTCTTTTTTCGGCTGTAACTCTGGTACAAGTTGTTCTTTGTCTCACTGGTCCATAGGATGTTGTTCCAAAGCTATATATGCTCTCTAGGATGTTCTTGACCTGGCCAACTTTTGTGAATGATTTTTTCTTTACCAGGGAAACCATCTTCTACAGTACTGTAACTTTTCCTGTGGTTGTCTGGGTTGTTCCTGTGGCAATGGTGCGAGATAGTTAAAGCAAAACAATCGTACAGAGACCACAGAATAATTGGCAGATATTGGGAATATACTGGGAATAATTGGCAGATATACTGGGCCAGATACATTGAAATTTTGATTGCAATGCCCCAGAGCCGGACCCTCCCAGCTCTCCATTGGGTATGGCCTCATGCAGGAGTACCTTTCAACGTCCAATGGCTGGCCAGCTTTTCCGACTTTGGGAACGGAAGCCTTAACATGGATGCGCAGGTATTGTTCAACTGGCAACATTGTCCAGAGCTCATCAGTTCAATCTTTTTTCAAAGGTTTTTGCCATTTTTTGGTAGGGTTGTTCTGATTTTTTGATGGCAGTGGTAGGTCTTTGAGAGCATTCCCTTGCTCTGCGAATTTTTTTGTAGTTCCAGCACCCAACACACTAGTTAGTTAATTAGTGGCTATTTCAAAATGGGAGGACTTGCTGGAGAAACACTACAATATGCAGGACAGGCGGTCCTGTTTTCTGGGCTTCCTGCAGTGCTTGCTGGGCCTGTGGTTTTGCAACTAGCACGCTGTTTACACTCAGAGGCTTGGGCCAGATTCAGCCAGAATTCAAATTTGGCAGCCCAATGACCCATTTCAACATTGCCTGATGATTATTTGTTTCTACCTGTGGCACAGACCATGGGATACTCAATGTTATTTCACAAAGTCTAGCATCCCAGGCCTCAAGTCTGAGCCAGAGTTGCTGTTTGAGTGGAGTGTTTCTGGCTTCTGGCTTCTTCCTAAAACATGGATTGACTGATCTAAATTGCTACTGTGCATAAGTGTGTTTGTGGTTGCTCAGGTGTCAGGTTCAGAAAGTAAAGTATATCTTATTGGCATGATATGAAATGACTGTGGCCAGTCTTGTTTTCTTTCAAATCACTGTTGTTTCAAACATTACAATGTGCAAGAAAAAAAATGCCTGTTCTCAGTGTGTAATTATATGGAATGACCTACTTGTAGTGCTAGAAAGCCTAAACGTCCCTCTTTATACTGGTTACGTTTCTATACTAGTATGTATTGTGTAAATCATGTGGAATGACAGGAGTGAAATGGCTGAAATACAAACTTGCATCATGGAACACTTGATTTCACCTCCACTACTAATTGTAAAAACCTATCCAGTTGTGAGCTGATCAATTCTGAAAATCACTGAAGATAGAGAGAGAGAGAGAGAGAGAGAGAGAGCAATAATACTCTATTTTGGGTCTACTTTTCAACAAGCAAAAAGGTTTTCACTGAGATATGAGTTGTGGGATGAAGAAAAATTTCTCCAGTGTTGCCTGCATATTTGTACCACTTGGCAGCATCTGCACAGCTGACATGATGGAGTGGAGGAGGTGAAGAGATGTTTGCTCAGTGATTTGTACCTCCTCCTGGGCATTTTTTTTTCACTCTGTATCACACACACTCACACACACACAGCTTAAGGGTATGAGGTCCTGAGTCAAAGCTGACAGCTGATATAATTCGTGTGTGTGTGTGTGTGTGTGTGTGTGTGTGTGTGTTTAATGCCAGCTGAGGGCCCACATATCGCCTACTCTATGTTAAACTGCTAAGGCAACTGTTTTGTTCAAATCGAAGCAACTCCCACTATGTTTACACATGCACACTCACACCTACACACCTTTCTATTTGTCCAGAAAACATTTCCTTATTTACATGACATTATTTTTAACAGGTTCCAAGTTGTTTGTGTTTACTGTGACTCACAGCACCTTCATGAACAGTCAACTGGTAAGAGATAAAACTGGAATATAATAAATATGGTGCCATATATGACTAATAACTATGATTTGTTTGAGTGTTTTGTATTTTTTCCACTCCCAGAATTCTACACTTTAAGATATTTCAAAACATTAAAACTGTAGATTGAATGCTAAGCATTTATTTAATAGTGGCCTTGCCCTACTGTATTCATACACTCAGACACATACCTTATGTGTCTTAGTGGTCACTACAATTCACCATTTTAAAATAAACTGAGCTGAGCTTAAGGATAAGTGCAAGCTCAGAGAGGGAAGGAGAATGATGTTTAAAATAGGATGGCCTGAGGTCAAAGTGGAGTGCCGGAAACCTCTTACGACTGAATTATTTATTATATGTGTGGTGGCCTGAAAAAGGTCTGCACATTGTCTATATACATTGCCTTGAAAAGTATTTTTCCCCTTCCTAAATTTTTTAGTTTTTGCATATTGTTCCCCCTTACATTATTCAGATCATCAAACTAATTTTAATATTACAAAAAGATAACCCGAATAAATACAAAATGCAGTTTCATTAATTATGGGGAAAAAAACTGTCCATCTGGCCGTATGTGAAAAAAATAATTGCTCCCTTGCTAAAACATAAATGAACTGTGATTTTGGGAAAGCTGAGTTAAATTTCACCTGCCACACACAAGCCTGATGACTGCCAGACTTGTTGAATCAAGAAATCATGTAAATAGAACCTGTCTAAAAAAGTGAAACATGCTAAAAGATCTAAAAACACAACACAATTGAAAGTAATAAGCACAAAAAAAGTAATAAACATCTATCAGTCTGGAAAGGGTTACACCAAGCCATTTCTAAGGATTTGGGACTCCAGCTAACCACGGTGAGAGCCATTATCAACAAAAGGACAAACTTGGAACAGTGGTGCACCTTCCCAGAAGTGGCTGGCCTACCAAAAATTACTCAAAAAGCACAATGATGAATCATCCAGGAGCTCATAAAATAACGCAAAACAAAATCTAAACAACAGCAGGCTTCACTTGGCTCAGTTAAGGTCAGTGTTCATGATTCAACAATAAAAAAAGACTGGGCAATTTATGGGACAGTTCCAAGGCGAAAGCCATCGATGACCCAAATGAGTACAAAGGCTTATCTCACATTTGCCAAAAATATCTTGATTATCCCCAAGACGTTTGGGCAAATATTTTGAGGACTGATGAGACAAAAGTTTAACTTTTTGGAAGGTGTGCGTCCTGTTACATCTGTCGTAAAACTAACAAAATATTTCATAAAAAGAACATCATACCATCAATCAAACATGGTGATGGTAGTGTGATGGTCTGGGACTGTGGCTAATTGATGGAACCATGAATTCTGTGATCTACCAGAAAATCCTGAAGGAGAATGTCTGGCCATCAGTTTGTGATATCAAGCTCAAGTGACTTGGCTTATGCAGCAGGACAATGATATGAAACACACCAGCAAGTCTACTTCTGAATGGGCCAAAAATATATATAATTAAGGTGTGGCGTGGCCTAGTCAAAGTCCGGACTGAAATCTGATTGAGATCTTTAATCATGCTTGATTCATGCTTAAAAAACTCCAATGTAGCTGAAACAATTCTGCATAGAGGAGTGGGCCAAAATTCCTCCACAGAAATGGGAAAGACTCATTTCCAGTTTTCACAAAAGCTTAACAATTGTTGCCACGAAGAGCGGCACAAACAGTTATTAGGGGCAATTACTTTTCCACCTTTTTAACTTTTTAACCTTAATAAATGAAATCATCATTAAAAACTTTATTTTGTATTTACTCAGGTTATTTTTGTGTATTGTTAAAATTTGTTTGATGGCCTTGTAACACTGCCACCCGTGTAAAGGGAAAATCTGCAGACAACTATGAGGATTTATAGGCAGGCAGAGCGGCGGCCGGCCGAGTTGCTAGGCAGCCTCGCCATGTGCCAATCAAAGCAAACACGCTACACCTGTCCAGTAGGTTATTTAAATCCCCAGAAACCAGCACACTATGTGCGAACATTTAGAGAGCAGGTCTGGGAGCATTGCTGGTATAGGAAAAGAGAAAACTGAACAAAGGTGAGCGTATAAAAAATAACTTAACTGTGGTTTATCACACCTGAGTTCAATTTCTGTAGTCACCCCCAGGCCTGATTACTGCCACACCTG
>JAOVVA010000026.1:17023826-17041142 GCA_028565275.1 Leiocassis micropogon | reverse complement strand
TGCTAATAAAGAACCCTTTGAGAAGAGTGCAGGTTCCAAACTCTATAAACCACCACAAAGAATTGCAGCTCACCAGGGTCTGGGGAAAGGACCACAAAGCCACCTATATCATTTTAAAAGTTCAGTATCATTCATTATTTGAGCATGAATGGAACAGGTTCTAGCTTGCTGGAGATATGGGGATTTTCTTACAAAAAGAGGTCTGCTTAGCAGCAGCACCCTATTTGAAATCACCATAATTGCCATCCTCACTGGCTGGAGGGGAGTGTGTGGTTTGTGAGAAGAAAACTACACCTGAGGCAGTATTAAGCCTTCAAATTTTTCTATCCACTTCTAAGCAACTAGGTGTGCTGTCTATTTGGCCAGTGTTTAGACAGATACATCAATCACCAGGACAGGATGAGATCTGGTGAGTCACAAAAGCTCCTCAGCTTCACAATAAAGCATCCTTAGAACAATTCATCTACCAGGATAGCACAATGCAGAGGACATGCTGTTGAGACAACATTTATGCCAGGGAGAGTGGTGTACGCAGCCAGAAGGGGGATCCCAGGTATGATACAAGTCAGGCAAGACACAGACAGACTTTGCTGATGACAAGCTGACTCACTTTTTACCTGTAGTTTTCCCAGAACCAGATTGTCACCAGAACCAGATTGTCAAATGGAACAAGATCTGCATGAATGTTGGATATATACCTGGCCCTTCTGTGTAAAACAATACATTGACTAGAACATCTTGGTCTGTATGGTGGTACTGTATTTAACCTTTTGATTGCACCTCTGTCCCAGAAGAAACAAACCTCTTGTGCTAAATCAGTTTAAAAAATTTGTGGTCCTTTGACCTTCAGAATAATCCATTGGTGGGCTACCAGCACTTGCTTCCAAGGTGGACTCCAAGTTTAGAGAAAGTCACTGTAAGTACATCATGGTCTGTCTCCACATGACAGGCACTTGTACTAATATCAACAAAATTCATACTTCACTGTGCAGTTAAATTTTTACTAACAGCTTTTGCATTTCAATGCAATAAGGGCACTTATTCTCTGCTCTCCTAACTGCTGTTTTTTCATTTATTTCAGCATGCCACTAAGCAAAAGTCACCTCAAACTGTTTTCTTGAACATGATGACAAGAAGCTGAATGTTCTTCAGTGGCCTTCCCAGTCACTGGAACTGAATTCAGTAGAACACCTTTAAGGTGAGGTTGAATTGGAGATTTGCATAAAAGTGCACCTGAAAACTGAATGAAGCATAAAGGAAATGTGAAGGAATTGTATGATGTAATTATTCAAACGTGTCATGAAGAACAGAGGCTGTTTGGCTGTTTTAAGAGCAAAGGTTGGCCTGACCCTGTATTAGCATAGTGTTAATAATAAAGTGACCAGTGAGTTTATATTCAAATTAAAATTATCTGCAATATGCAGAAATGTATGATATTTGTAATAAAGCAAATGGTGTAAAAATCCAGACTGAGTTAAAGGTTATGGAGGTAGATCTCATTTCTACAAGAACATGCATTGGGGTATACTGTAAGTGAATCATGATACTCGTAATGTGGGCAGGGTCATTGAGCAAGTTTGTAATAATGTGTAATATGGCATTTCATTCCCAATAATAGAGATCAAGGAAATGGAAATACTGAGGTCAGGGATAACTGCTGTGATATGTACAAGGGTTATATGAACCCCCCAATATCTGAGTACTTTTTTTTAATTCAACAGACATGAGGACATTCAAACCACACACATTACTTTCAATTCAATCCAATTCAATTTTATTTGTATAGCGCTTTTATCAGTTGTCATTGTCGCAAAGCAGCTTTGCACAATTAAAATAATAATTTAAGTTTGTATGAAATGTGAATGTGTATGAATCAAAATGATCAGATAGTCCCTGATGAGCAAGCCGAGGGCGACAGTGGCAAGGAAAAACTCCTTGAGATGGTAATAGGAAGAAACCTTGAGAGGAACCAGACTTAACAGGAAACCCACATCATTTGGGTGACTTGAGACTGAATTCTCCTCTGAAGAACAGTTTACTATACCAAGGTAAAATGGGGGATGAATGTAGGTGAATACTATGGAAGTCACTACAATACCAGTAAATCAAAATTGGATAAGTAAACTCAGGGGTCGCACAGCAGAAGCCAGAATACAAGAGACAAGCTAAAATAATACTACTCTGTAAGTACATGCTAGGCCGAATAATGGCAGACATTCAGCAATTTCTCTCTGGGATTAACTAAGTTCTTTGAATCTTGAATCTTGAACATAAATACTGGCAGAATGCTCTAAAAGTCTAAAACAGAGCCCCTGAAATCATTTGAGCACATGATGTCAATAAAGAAAGTAGAAGAGATCACAGGGGCATGAATAAATGTTTTTACAGATAAAAAATATCTGGGCCAGAACAATGAATCCTTTGAGTGCCAGAAGATGCAACTGCACAAGTCCTCCATTAGAGTGAGCTGTTGCTTTATCAGTTGTATGTATTTCAGGAGATCCTGAATCTGCTACAGGTGTTAACTGTTCCTGTAGTATCAAACAAAGAGGAGGCATGGTAATGATACATGAATGGATTTTTGTGCCAGGTCAAAGCAAGTGAGAAAACTGTGGGGTGAAAGGAGAGTTGACTCAAATAAACGAAAGCTTTATGGTTTATTCAAGTTTCTCAGCAAATATCGAACAACACAATGTGACAGCCTTTTTCTGCTAACCACTGCCAATGTGGAATTCATGAGCGTTCCACATATTACAGTACGAAGATCAATCCTCAGGCCATGCATTCCTAGCTTTGTTAGTAAAAAATAAAAATCAAGATGCAGTGCAATCAGATTAAATTAAACTCACTGCTTGGGAGCTACATCAATAGAAGCTCTGAAGAACATGATGTTTCTGAGACATGTCATGGATGAAGGAATAGACATTGTTTTGGGGTGTGTCTCTGATGTTTAAAAAGTCATTTCCAGAGCCAGGTTCAAGTCTATCAACAGCAGCAGAATGAATGAAGCTGAAAGAGCTTGAGGTCAGATGAAGCACATACGGTAAAAGTACAGAGTTTACCAGTACGATACACTGTACATCGAGGTGATAAAAAATAATGAACCATTCAGCCCTACTGAAATAACCCTAACCCAAATCGGAGTTTTGAGGATCCCTGAAAATAAAATTGAATGACATGTTGTGGAGTTCTGTGGCATGTGTTAGCCTTAGTGTGTGTGTGGGAAAGAATCAAGGAAAAGGTTGCTCAACAACAATGTTGATGCCTCATGCTGCTTTAACTCCCCTTCCAAATTGAAAAAAAAAAAAAATGAAAGCAGGGCTCTCTGTCAGAACATTTTGGATTCACATAAAAAAATCAAACTGTTAAAACAACAAAAATCCTCCAAAGGGAAATAAATTCAGCAGATTTTTGCTGTATTTTTCAACCAAAGGAGTTCTCTATATTCAAGCTAGGGCAGTAGAAAACACAATGAGTCTTGTGATGGAGAAACTGGAATAAACAAAGTCTTATGTGCTGAAGGCTCTCTTGTGTCAGGAAACATACTGTCACAAACCATCTGACACTCGAGACTCCTTCTTTAAATGGTAAAGTAATTGCTTCTTTCACCACATCAATGATTAGGCATAAGTCTTGAAATTATTTGAACATTAAAATAAAATTTTTAATACCCTATAATAAATTAATATAGGCAAGATTTATAAGTCAGCATTATTTAAGTGGGCCAAGCATGTAAATCATATCACACAAAAGAGTTCCAAGCATATTCTTTACCAAATCTGCACTGCTGGTATTCTTTGTATTTTCCCCCAGAAAAACAGTTCACCATGTTTAAAGAAAATATTTTCTCTGAATATGCTTACATTATGTTCATAGAGGAGCATTTTAAATGACTTTGTCAACAAGACAATAAAATAGAAACTCTTATGTAATCTTGTAAAGTGGTAAGGCTGAGTCATACATGTCACATCTGGAGAGAGAGAGTGAGAGAGCGAGCGAACATTTTCATGTTTGATCAGCCCTTTCTCTTACGTACATCTAACAGTTTAAAATTAGCACCAGTCCTTCATCAGGGCTAAGAAATGAGTCATCTTGGTGCCACTCGAACTAAATAGATACATGCCCAATATCTTTTCTGAATTTGTGTTTGCTAAAATTTTTAATTGACCAAAATGTCCTCTTTTGGTTGTAGTGACAAGTTAACACATCTGCTGAAACCTTAAGCAGGTATTGCTGGCATGGCATCATATATGATAAATAATATAATATTTTCATTGGGATGTGCTTTTCACAATGATAGATCA
This sequence comes from Leiocassis micropogon, assembly GCA_028565275.1. Lineage (NCBI taxonomy): Eukaryota > Metazoa > Chordata > Actinopteri > Siluriformes > Bagridae > Leiocassis > Leiocassis micropogon. Next base: position 17,036,838 of record JAOVVA010000026.1, on the reverse strand, counting down.
CATTCTTCCGATGGGACCTCAAGCGATGTGATAGAGCATTTATGAGAAGTTCATTATCTGCTATGACTTTCTTTTATTTGACCAACCATGTTCTTTCTAAAAAGTGGGAAATGCACAAATTATGTTATTAATTCTAATAAAAATTATGTTGTTCCCGGGTAGCCAAATTATCATGCCGTTTTTTTGTGTGTTTTTATCAACTTTTATCGCCTCAATAAATTGAAAATAATCACACTCACTCTCTTTCATCACCTATATTAAATTCAATTCAATTTGATTTGTATAGCACTTTTAACAATTTTTATTCTCGCAAAGCAGCTTTACACAATCAAAAGCATATAGCATTTCATCCTGTATACACCAGGAGTCTTAGGGCACAAGGTGGATGGAGTACACCCTGGACAGGGTGCCAATGAAGTGCCATCAATCCATCACAGGGCAAACACACACACACCAGCTCATTCACACACTACAGGAAATTTGGGAACGCCTAACGCCATTTCTTTGGACTGTGGGAGGAAACCGGAGCAACCACAGAAAACATCAAGCACAGGGAGAACATGCAAACTTCATGCACACAGACATGGATCCTGGATCCCGGAGGTGCAAGGGGACAGTGCTAACCACTAAGCCACCTTGCTGGCTGGAAATAATCTCTAAAAAAAAAAAAAAAAGGCTTGAACTGGAACAGGGTGGAAAAATAGTTTCCACTGATTGAATTAATTTGTGGCTTTCATATGAGAAACAAACCACCTAAATTGAAAAATCCATTATGTACATAAAAGTGACAAGACATTAGTATTATTAGTTTTAGTGTTGGTTAAGAATGATTTTTTTTTAAAACAAAATTACAAAGAAGTAATTTCAGTATTGGGTTGAATAACTGCCATTATGCTACAGAGTTTAACTTGTGAATGCTTTCAGGTTTTAATCTGCTCCAAAGCTACCATATGGAAATGTAGGACGGGTAGAGAGATGAACAGCTATTGTCCTACTTGGCCCTATAAACTAGGTTCCCCCTGGGCCTGTAGGTGAAAGGTAAACAGGGATGCTATGTCCCCGCTTATTCAACACAGCATGTAACACTGTACTGCTAGGACAGGTGCAGCTAGTGCAAACACTATAATATTTGTCCCAGCAGAAATACTTTGTGTATATATGATCCTTAGACCTGCTCAACAACTCCTTAAAAAATATTATTCTTTTGGTATTATTCTGTGTCTCTGGCTACTGTGCATGACCCTGCGCACGAAGGTTATTCAGAAGCACCTGTTCAATGAATCTGTCCACATGGCACAGCCCAGTGTGTTAAAAAACATCAAGCCTAATAACCATGTAAACAGTCCTCACATGACTTCAGGATAGTGCCCTCATTATACTCCTCACCTCCTACAGCTCACATAATGAACACAGACAAATAACATGAATTCCCAATTACCTCTTTGAGAAATCATTCCATCTATCAAAGGTCAATCCCAAGTGTTTGTTCAGAGCTAAATTACCTTGTTATTCTCTCGCATCTCGCTCTAAACAAAAAATATTCCAGCTTCTCTGAAGTTTTCTGTAAATTTTATTTTTACTGAATATTTTATATGTTTGTTGCACAGTGCTGGACGAGGTCACACTGCTCCAGTATAACTGGGTGTGATGGCAGCTGTATTCTACAGAATGTCCTCTCCTGCAGAGATACAGTTAGATGAGGGAGCAGAGCAAAGCATGCTGGGTAATGCGAGATAAGGTCAGCCTCTCAGAGCAGGGAGTATTCTGGGACAAAGACTACTACTGGCTAATCAGAGCGTGACTTGGCTGAAAGCTACGGCATCTTGACTGACTAAATCAGGCTGAGGAGGATAAAAATTCTTTAAGCTGCTGAAAAGGAGTTCTCTGCTCTCATCATGCATGTGTGTGTTCTAAACAACAGAAACATACATGACATAAATGTTGTTAATGGGAAATATATTTTTTTTCCAAGAACCTACAATCACTTTCACATGCCAAAGTATGGCACTTTATTGGCTCATATTTAGACAGTGAGAGACGGGTACAGCATGTTCCGGCACTTGTGAATGGCTGGTTTTGTTCTCAGTGTAAGATATGCCAGTTAGTCCTGGCTTTCCTCTGGCCCAGGATTTTGCCAAACAATGAACACAAAGACTTCACCACTTCACTAAGCTCCTGTCATAAAACAATATGAAATAGTTGTCTAGTGCTGGCCACAATAAGAATAGAGCGATATGTGTTGATGTACAGTAAATGAAAAGCAAAAATATATTCTTAGAAATATTCTACAATAACGTGCACAGCTTAGAATACAATGTTATTCCAGTTATCATGATATTGATGTATGCATTCCAAAAACCCTGGAATCCCTCACCCAGTTACATGTGTATCCTCTCTTTCCTGGCAATATTAAATTAGAAGTGAGTGAACGTTACAGAAAAAAATCTAAAACATCTCTCTCCCGCCCGCCCTTTATGTGCATTGCTGAAAGGGGATGATGGATTGAGATAAAAATCAGTAAATTAAAGCACCCGGGGGAAGAACAGACTGCACTGTGCTGTTTCTCAGAACTCTGGGAACAACATTTGAATGGGTAGGGATGCAAACATACATTTGACTCAGGCAAAGTATGTTTAATCTGGTAAATAGAATTACAAAAGTATTACAGCTCTACATGATGCCTGTGTGCTTGTCTATCCTAGTGACAAAGGACTAGTGCACTTATAATCAGGTACTTCACACGCCCATTACACAGTTAATTAACTTATATATTCACAATATATTTCTGTTAAAACATAACACATGTACTAAATCATGCATTTAACCATGACTGAACAGTGATGCTTAAGTATACTTAAGTAGACTGCCATCTATTTTAATCAACAATGGACATAGATATAAAACGAAATACTAGAATAGACACGGATCAACCATAACTTTATGACCACCTCCCAAATTGATGATAAGGTTAATGCTGGTTCCGATAAAAAGGTGCCAGAACATGGAGTAAACCACTGATTTGGTGGCAAAAGCGTGACCTACTCAATGACCTACCAATCTTATGGCTGATCGGTGTATATCAGATGCATTACTAGTGCAATTTGAGCATCTTCGGAATGTACTCTAGAGCCATTTACATAATTGTAGAGACATTTTCAAGGCTCACTGAGTAGTGAAAAGATGTATCATTTATATCATTTATAGTACAAATAATACAATTTTCTTAAGAAAAAAGATTTACTACATTATTATATAGGTAACACACATTCAGTATGTTATACAAGAATTTATTTGAAAGCAATTTTCTAACAGGAGTATTTTATTATATTTATGAATCTAAATTAAATTCTAAATAATGTATAAAACAAAGCATCATAGACATCTAAAAGGGTAGACCTTTAGTAGATGACGCCATCTGAAGCTTGCATAAAGGTTATGATGGCTTCAGAGAAGCATCTGTGTCACCTTTCGGATGTGCAACAGGTAGATAAAAGGTTGAGTTTATTGCATTTACAAAGTTGTGTTTTTGCAGATATTGGGCTTTCTGCTTTCTGCTTATTGACAACCATGTCTTTTCACTAATCAAAGCTATTGTGAAGGTAGGTTTTTATTTTAAGGATGCATCATATTACTAAAGTAAAGTGCAGATGTGCACTATGAGGCGTAATAATTAACTTTTGTGTCATGTCTCAAACAAATCAGTTCTGTTTGAGGGTCACTGTATGAAGCATGGTGAGAATAAGTTTGATTTATAGGGTTGATGTTTCTGTGTTATGTTCGCTATATACCACTTAAGGTTGTGTATTTTCATATATTTCATTAATATTGTTTTGGTATGCAATTGTGGGTATATATTCATCCAATAAACCAATATGGGTTATGTGGTGTGCAGAAGCATTATTATTATTTATTATTTATCAAAGCCAGCTCATGATACAAAATATGAAATAACATCAGCTAGTATGGCTCATTCAATTCTGTGACAAAACATCTATTGTTGAAATTATTCTATTCAGACTGGATAAAACAATGAGTAAACTAATACCAAAGTAATAAATAACAATTTTTATTGATTTCTGCAGAAACACAGACACAGACATTTCCCCTTCACGTTGTAAATTTGATAAAGCATACAGTATATGATCACCATGAAACTCAATCTTTATAAAGCAATATTGCACTCCTCAATCATTACTGGAAGTTAAATACTGAATTACTGAGAGTCTGTAATGATGTGGTCGGTCAATGAAAGAAAATACACATAGTTGGGAACAGTCTCTTTTTTTATATCTACTCTTTTATTATTCTTCTTTCTATTATTTTCTTTTATTGACCGACCACTTCATTACAGGTGCTTGTGAAATAGTAGAAAAATGTCAGTGTGAACACTTCTGGCCTTCCACTTCTTCATACAGCTTTTAACCATAAAATGGTAAAAAAAAAAATTAACAGGTATTTGCTTAGAATATACAGTATGTGATTCTTATATGATTATCTATAAGAAAAATGTCCCCACATTGTTCAGTTGTTCCCAATACCAATTTTCATATTTAGTTCTTGATTGAATACCATTAATCGTGACTAATCACATGAAGAACAAACAGAAAAAGTCATGTTATACGTTTGGGCGTCAAGTTGACACCAGAAGTAGTGGGTATGTCTGGTCTACCCTTTGAGATGTGCAATACATAACAAGATTAAGTACATTACGTGTATAAAAAATATTTTCAACAATATTTGATAAATGACAACACAGACAAATTTTTTTTTACTTTTAATAGATAAGGTGCACTTATTTCTTTGCTAAACTATTTGTTTAATAAAATTAAGGATAATGGGAATAATGTAATTAAAGTCATAAGCATACTCTCCTGCTTTATTAACCTTCCTTGGTTTTCTGGTCACTTTAAAGCAGCCTATTTTAAAGCAGGTAGAATATTACACCATGTGAGCTACACTGATGCAAGCCTATAATTAAATTCACTTCCCCATTTAGATAATTTAATATAAACAGAGTCCATCTGGAAAAAGGTCCAGCCGATTTGGCTATTGGTTGCTTTTCGAGGCTAGATATAGCTATTCATTTGGTATTTTTCTGCAGCAAAGATATTATGCACTGCTTTTCAAAATGCTACATCCCAAATGGGTAACACTCATTCTGCATGCCAGATTATGCAACTGGAGTATTTGCAAAAACACAAACTGGTGTTTTAATCTAAATGACCAGGGCTAATGAGCTATATGAATAGGAGCATTTGTTTTGCTGTTTTGTTGACTTTTCTAAAGCCCTAAATATGTCTTCCCAATCATAAAACTAATCCTTCTCCATCTTGTCTTACTCTTCTCTTCTTTGGACACAGTTTTTGCTAAGTGTAGGAATTTAAATCTCCAGTGAAACACACAGTGTACTTCGAGGTACCATGTACAAGGTAGTTCTGACACTAAACCCCAAACACGTGTAGACTGGAGAAGTGGGTCATCTATATCTGTCCTATCCCAAAGATTATGAACACATTACATAAGCTACACAGCTGGGGTTATGTAATCCTATGCATGCAAATGCATGTCATTTCTTCTTTTTTTTCATTCACAGAAAGGCATTTGTCTAACTGTCATTGTGAGGAACTTGCATTGGCACCATTATTAATGCAGCTAATTAATGCTCAGCCTACACCTAAATATAACCCTAACTACTTCCTCAACTCTAATCTGAAACTGAACCAGATTTTTTTTCCAAGTTATGAAAAGCAGTAAGTAGTAAATGTACTAATTTTACAAGTACAGTAGTAAAATTAAAATACAAAAGATAGGGAAATGAAAAACAAATTTTCTCCTGAGGACAGTCAAATGCCTCCACAAAGACAGAATTATCAGATATTCCAGTCTGAATGTGGATATTTGGCCCTCACCATGATATAAAAACAAGTCCACACATACACATTCATGTTGAACAGTTAGTACTCCCTCTTTTAATTCTAGTTGTCTAGGAGTTGAGGGCCTGAAGCCATTCCCAGGAGACTTTGGGCACAAGGCAGGGTACACCCTGGACAGGGTGCCAATCCATCGCAGGACACACACACACACACACTACGGGCAATTTGAAAATGCCAATCTGCATAATTAATGCTTATTAAAACTCCAAAAATACAGTGTATATACAGTACCAGTCAAAAGTTTGGACAAACCTTCTTATTTAATGTTTTTTTTTCTTTATTTTAATTGTTTTCAACATTGTATATTAATAGACATTGAAATTGACAACAGCTTTGCAATACTCTTGGCATTCTCTCAGTCAGGCTTATGAGGTAGTCATTTGGAATGGTTTTCCAACTATCGTCATGGAACTTGCAGGGGTGTACTGTACATCTTGGCTGCTTTCCCTTTACTCTCTAGTGTAACTCATCCCAAATCATTTCAATTGGATTTGGATCAGGTCCCATAAATTCAACCAGATTCGATGGCGCGTCGCTGCAAAATGCTGTGGTAGCCATGCTGGTTAAGTGTGCCCTCAAGTTTTGTCTAAGTCACTAACAGTGTCATTAGCAAAGCACCTACATACCATCACACCTCCTCCTCCATGCTTCACAGTGGGAACCACACATTCAGGAACCATCTGTTCGCCCTTTCTACATCTAACATAAACATAGCAATTAAAACCAAAAATCTCAAATTTGGACTCATCAAACCAAAGGACAGTTTTCTACAGTCCTGACTGAAGCAAGTCTCTTCTGCTTGTTGTTCTTGTGGTAATGCTTTCTTTGCCTCAATTCAATCATGAAGGCCTGACTCTTGTATTCTCCTCTGAACAGTGGGTATCTTCTGATACATTCTGAGAATGCCATGAGTGTGCCAAGCTGTCATCAAAGGTAAATGCAGTTACTTTGTAATTTACAATCTAAAGTATGGGTTAGTTTAACACTTTTTTGGTTTACTACATTTCTTATGTGTTCTTTCATTGTTTGGATGTCTTCAGTATTAATGTACAATGTTGAAAGTAAAAATAAAGAAAAACCCCTAAAGAAGAAAGGGGAAAACTTTTGACGGTTAGTGTGTATATATACATTGTAAGATCTTTGATTTGGGTGGCACCACAAACACACAGACACTAGACGAGGTCCTACAGGAAAAGGGTAGTTTTATTAAGAATAATGGGAAAAGGGAAGGGAACTGATGAGGGAGGGAGAAAGGAAAAAAGAGAAAGGAGAGAAGTGAGGGTTGTGCATGCAGGTCCAGGTAGTGCCCAGCTGGCAGAGGTGCATTGACAGGGGCTGCAGATACCCTTCGACGCAGCCACCGTGGTCAATCCAGCTTTTGTCATCGCTGGGTCGCAGACAAACACTCAACAGGCGCACTTTCGGCTGCAACGGCATGTGCAGGTCTTCGCATGACATCATCCTTACGGCACTCAAATTGCTGTATCTTGCTCTGCCGTCTGTGAAGTTTCCAGAGTGCGTGGCATCACCCGTTTTCCATGCTGCAGGTCGATCAGTAGTGTCAGTAGTGTCGATCAGTGGGCAGTCTGCCTGTCTTGGCACCCCGTGCTTTAACAGGGGCAGTGCCTGTTTTGTCTTAACCCCTCTATTTGCTGAAGCAGCCCTCTGCCGCAACCCCAGCCATCCAGTGGTGCAGCCTCGACGTGACTTCCGACGGCTTGCTCCGACTTTGCACTTTGAGACTTTTGCCTCGATGGTCGAACTCAGCACCTTGGTTTGCGTTAGCTGGTGCATGGCGTAGATGAGGGTACTGCGGCACCACATATTAGGCGCTACCAGCGCAAATTAGGCACCGCCGCACGCTGGAATGCCCGCTGCAAGCCAGGATCATGAAGTGATCAGTTGTCAGTGCATCTTTCACTCACCTTTGAAGTTTCTGGAGTGTGTGGCACCCCTCCACCCTCATGCCGCTCTCGCCTTTAGCACTGACCACTCAACATTAGCCTTAAACTTCGACGTTCACTTGCGCCGTTGTTACTCTGGACTTTTATAATGTGGCGGGAGCACAATATCTATTCATTCATCAATTTGTCACCAGCCATGCTAAATCAGGTGGCCCCACCTCTTCACACACCTGCCAACAGGATGTCACCTCTGTAGGGAGCCTCTGGAGTGAGGGAAGAAAAAATTTGCCCATGTTCGTCACTAGTTTGCGACGTGACATTTATCACATATACTGTATAATGTTGATGTATAGTATGTGATATATAATATCGCAAACTATACATAAACTAACGTGAGAGGATCATGGGCACCTGAGTCTCACCCACACCCACGGGCACTAAAACCAGCCTGTCCAGAACACTAGGTGCCAAAGCATTGGGTCCAGCACAATGCTGCCGACACAGCCTCCAAACGTCCCAGAATCCCATTTCAACTGACCACCCTTGGGGTGTGCCATACAAACAAATCTGATCTACAGAGCCTCGACCCTGCAACCCTCAGCACCATAGAAAAGGATCCAATGCCAACGTCCTGGTGCCAGAAACCACGGCACACCCCCAGAGGCCCTGCAAAGTCTAGCCCAGAGGGCCCTGAGCTGCAACAGTGGCACAATGGAAACCAAAACATACATAAACATTAAAACCATCTGCCTAAATTTGTTGTATATGTCCACCTTGTGCTGCCAAATTAGCCCTGGCCCATCAAGGCATGGACTTAACTAGGCCTCTAAAGGACTTCTATGGAGTCCAGTGCCAAGTCCTCTAAGTTGCAAGGTGGAGCCTCCATGCATCGGATTGGTTTGTTCAGCACATTTCATAGATCCTCCATCAAATTGAGGCCAAGTCAACACCTTCAACTCATATCATATTCCTTAAATCATTCCCCACAATTTTTACTCTGTGGCAGGAGGTATTATCCTGCTGAAAGAGGCCATTGCCAAGAATACCCATTGCAATTAAATGGTGTAATTGATCTACAGCAGTTAGGTATGTGATAAAATAACCAAAAACCATGAATGCCACAAACCAGTGCTTCCTAGAACACTGCTTTGAGCATCACACAGCCTCTGCCCACTTGCTTTCTTCTCATAGTACATCCTGTTGCTATCTCTTCCTCAGGTAAGTGACACACACGGACCCAGCTGTCCACACAAGAAAGTTAAAAGAGAACATGATTATTTTTTTTAGACCAGGCTGCCTTCTTCCATCACTGTATGTACACAGGGGTCAGCATGCTGTGGTACACTGTGTGTTCTGCTGCCTTCCTATCATAGGCAGCATGAACTTTTTCAGCAATTTTTGCTACAGTAGTTCTCTGTGGGATTGGATCAGATGGGCTAGCCTTAGCTCCTCATGCTCATCAGTGACAACTGATTCACTAGTTATTCTTCCTTGAACCATTTTTGAACCACTTGACCATTTTTTTCAGTTTTATAAATAAGCTAAAGGAGTTAAATCAAAATCTGATTAAATAATTTATAAGCACAACAAATATCATATGTTAATCTTGATTAAGTCAACATGAGGTGTTTCTTATTAGGCTTAATGGCCAAGCCTTAACCTAATTTCATGTACATGTCTGAAAAGGTTGTTCTACATTATCTCCAGCTTAGACATTAATATCCTATAACTATTATATATCCACAAGTCAAAGCCTTAAAAAAAACGTTGTTATATGTGAACATCATATAAGATCTTTAGCCTTTACTTGTCTGTGTTTCTTTTTTTGAGGATGCCATGTTGTTCTAATATATTTTTTAGAACTTCTCTGCTCACACCCAGGAATGATTATTGTTGATGTCCCTTTTGAGTGCTTTATGATTATTTCATAATGCTCCACGCAACCAGTTCCTAGCAACTGGCAGCGGTTGCCGTAGCAACATGTTGACGTACTTTCGGATCCAGGAATAGAAAGATGAGGAAGGAAGAGGTGTCCTAGGTCTTATGTTCCTAACAGCTGCAAACACTTTTTTTCACATCTTAATTGCCTGTGTAAGTTTACAATAATCGATATGATTGCTATGCTACTTAAAAAAATAATTATTTACAAAAGCATACTTATTGTTTGTGTGTGTGTGTGTGTGTGTTTGTAAGAGATTGTAGGGTCCTGTTATGCAGGCCGGACACTGGGTTTCTCTAAGTGAGTCATGCATTATTTATATCCAGATATAATATCTCTTCAACCCCTGTAGAGGAAGTTCACAAATCCAAACATATATAATGACAGGCCACTATAAATACACCTAGCACATCATGTACAGTGTACATATTCTTCAGCATATAATGACCTAAACAGTGTTGAATCATTAAAATATTTTTGTAAATAAATATATACATTTTTATATAATTTTTTTATATTTTATAAAAAAATATATATTTTTAATATAAAATAAACCATTATTCTACATAAATAGAATATTTGCATATATATACTATGCAAATACAATATTGCATATACGTATATACTATTTATATATGCAAATTATTTTGCACTGTGAAAATGCACTTCTGGTTAGATGTGAACTGTATTTCGTTGCCTTGTACTGTACCTACATGTGCAGTGACAATAAAGTTGAATCTAATCTAATTAAATAAATACCATATATTTTATCCATAAAAGGTTTAAAATTTATCAACATGTTCTTGAAAATAAAACACATCAAGTGGTTCATTCATTAATATTTCTAAATCTCAACAGTTTCACAAGATGCTGTTCCACCTTAACTGTGATCTCACTCTCATTTCCTTAGGCAATACACATTATTATCTATTAAGAATAAAATAGCTAATCTAATGTAAATAGCTATAACCATATGTTAATTTTGTAAGCACAGAAGGTGAATAGAGAGAAAGAAAAACAGACAGGTAAGAGAGCCATGCGTGAGGAAAGCTGTACTGAGTAGGTAAGCATGAGTGCATATAGGCTGATTGAAAACAGATGTGTATATTGATGTGCATGAAAGGAAAAACATCATGAATAAAGTAATACTGTAAAGAGGTTACAGAAGCTTAGGGATAGTGAAAGAGAGTGGGAAGGCTTAGAGGGATTATCTGTTTTCCCACATGAACTGGTAAACCCGTGGTGGAGGGCAGATGGGGACAAACTTTATTCGAGCGTTTGGTTTTTTTTTTTTATAACCACAGCAGAATGTGTGACACTGGGTTGGAAAACCAATGTACTTTTTTTTTTTTTTTTTTTGAGCCTTTTTTGCTGGTTACATTTGCTAATTTTTTAAACATTTCAGATGTTATTAAAAAATATTAAAAGCATCAGTAGTTTTGAAATTTGTAATTTATTAAATAACATATACCTTCTTAGCATGCACCTTCCTTCTTAATGTACTTTTTAATTGTTTTAAATACCTTAATGTGTTTTTAATTGAGCTGTCAGCATTAACGCATTAATGCTTGTGATTAATTTATAATCTTACAATGAAAAGGAATTAAAATTGCAAACAAAAACAATTATACAATCGGGGGCTATTAAATTGAACCAGTTCAACGATTCTGCTCTTCTCTGAACTGTTTCTGTAAGCACGTCTCCAACTTCCAGTTCTAGAATTCCACAGATAAGATGCATCCTGCGTCAATTTGAGGAAGCACACTTACTGTAGTAGCGAGCCATATGCATTACCATCAAGAGCTATAATTATCAGTAAGCACTTGGGGACAACAGCACACTTCATCGCTGAAGACAAGCATATGAATTTGTTCACAATAACTGCTGAAGATGAAAAAAACTTGTGCATTAATGTAATTTCACAAAAACATAGAGATTAACATTATTTTTAAAAAATGACCTACTGACAGCATAAACGTGTATATATAATTAAGATTATACTTCAATAAGAAAATATATATATTGTTTACTTTTGCTTAGTTTTTTAATTACTTTTTTTTTCCGTGTAGTGTTTGGTTAACAAATATTGCAACACAACAGCTGTAGAGAAATACATGGTACATGGTGTTGTTGTTGTAGGTCCACTTGGGTTAAGTGTATAAGCATGTTGAGAGTGAGATACGTAAGGATTATCACTGTTACTACACACACACACACACACAGGCACTCACAAACATAAATACCCTGCTCGGGTGTCAGAACAAGTTTAGCCACTAATGAACAATTCACAAACTAAAATGAAACTGATGAAAGGAAAGGAAAAACATCTCAATAATGACATGGGTTAATATGTTCAAAATTTCTATCTTTACATTTTACATTTAGCATATCACATGTAACCATAATATACTGTACAAATAGTAGATACACTATATATAGCACAATATCATGTGACGTTATGAGCTTTATTACGTGGTACACAAGTTAAGCTATTTTAGTAACTGGAACAGCTTGTACTGGTATGATTAGGAAACTTCACAGATGTGTAATAAGTTATGAAATGACTGTAGGCCTATCTGTTTTTTTAAGTTGAACATTATTTAATACCGCAGTCTCATGTATCCAGTCCATGTTCAAGCGCAGCCAAAGACCTGAACAAATAAAGCAATGCACACATATTCATTAGTCACAAAGTAATTAGGGGAGCTTTTACAGATGTTAGTCCCGGATATTAAATACACTGAGTGCTGACTTATCTTACTACAAGACATTAAAGATGCATAAATTCTGACCTCATAGTGTTTCGGAGGTTGCGTGGCATAAACAGCAAGAGAGATTAGGTTTCCAGCAGAACCTCTAGAATTATTGGCACCCTTATTGAGAATGAGCTGAAATAAATATTTTGAAAAGATTGTAGCGATATTTTGAGCTCAGTTCTGCTGGAGCATATAGAATGTATTGTTTTATTTAAACACATTTGTATTCGAACACATTTGTAAGTGTGTGGATTTAGTTTTGTTTTGCTTTTATTCCCCCTAATATGCTTTAAAGACCAATTTTATATCTTGTGCCTATATCTGCCCTAGAGAGAAAAGTAGTGAATACCAAGACTAATGTTTTTGTTTCAAATCCAGAAGACTGAGACAGGTATTACATTTTCTGTGTGTGTGTGTGTGTGTGTGTGTGTGTGTGTGTGTGTGTGTGTGTGTGTGTGTGTGTGTGTGTGTGTTTAAACA
>JAOVVA010000026.1:17000023-17023133 GCA_028565275.1 Leiocassis micropogon | reverse complement strand
ATATTCGATATCCGAAAACTCTGTATATCTTAATCATTTCTGTTTTTTAAACTATTGAAATATAATACATATAATATAGTGGCTGTAATGTTGTCTGATAGCACGTCTACTTGCCCGGGGATAGTTGCAGTTTTTACCCCTGTTCCAGGGACACTGCGTGCGTGTTGAGCTCAGCAGGATTCCTAGAAGTCACTTTTCTGCGTTAGAGCGTGACGTCATGCACTTGGCGCAACCTCCCGATTTTGCCCCCCGAGGTCTATACAGCCCAAATTAACAGAGCTGTAGCACAGAAATCTTACCTCTTACATGCTGTCATAAACATGTTTACAAACACATACAGCCTGAATGTCTTACCATACTGATACTGATACAGTCTGACTTTGCCTTTAAGACGTGGCAGGCAAACGGTAAATATAGCCGAAGGTCTTTTGGCTCGATTACGCCATGTTGCACAAATGTACTCTTCCTTACTGGAAACATCTTCTGAGTTACATAACATTGTGTTGAAATGGATGTTACGTAACGATTAAAGCGGTTTCGTATTATTATGCTTTCTTTCCTTGGCCTCTAGGTGGAGCCGTTCTACAACCAAAAGCTGAATCTGACCTAAATTTGAAAAGGAAAACTTGGGTGACTTGACAGCTTTATTCCAAGTATGTTTGAAGAGGGATCTCAAGAAATGAGAGAGCAGAGTGCGGGGGTGCTGCCAGCTGTGGAGGCTGCGGGCACAGGAATGTTAGGATCAGATGTGGCAACCCACAGCAACACAATGTCTTTCACAGAGGAGGCTGTCTCCATCCTTACATCGAGCAGTCTGCTGGCTCGCTCGCTGTTAGGCCGCACATCAGCACTGAAACGTAAAGACGTGTCCCCGAGTGGTGGCACACTGAGGCGCAAGCGTGAGTTCATCCCACAAGAGAAGAAAGATGAAGGGTACTGGGACAAGCGCAAGAAAAACAACGAAGCAGCCAAGCGCTCGCGGGAGAAGCGACGCGTCAACGACATGGTGCTGGAGAACCGTGTGCTCGGGCTGCTTGAGGAGAACGCCAGGCTCAGAGCAGAACTGCTAGCACTCAAATATCGCTTCGGGTTGGTTAAGGAACCCTCGAATGCCTCCATCCTTCCGCTAACCACAACAGCACCATGCATTCCTCAACCTGCCAGCGCACATTATTACGTACTCCGTGAAGATGGGCTTCACCCCAGCACTGCTTTGGTACCTCATCCAAATTCCACTCAGGCCGTATTCCATGTAGGACGGAGTATCAGGGAGAATGGCAGCATGTCAGAGGACTCAGGTTTCTCAACTCCTGGAGGTTCCAGTGTTGGAAGTCCTGTGTTTTTTGAAGACAGGCTTAGTGATCATGGCAAATTGTCTCCAAACAGATCTGATGAGTTGAGCTGTGAATATCACCACTCTCCTGCTCCTGACATTCTTGTGGCACAGGTCTCAACAGGACACACCTCCACAGCCTCTGGAAATGGGGACTCTGTGGAAGGGTTAAAGAGTCTCCCACACAAATTACGCTTCAAGTGTCCAGGGAGCAGTGACAGTGAGAACTCCAGTGAAAGACGCAGTCCTGTTCAGCACACAGGAGGACAGGAAAAAAACAGGAATCATTTCCCATCTGGCATGGGTGAAGGGGCTCGGCTCTGGTCACAACATGAAGGAGATGAATCTCGAAAAATGCTTGCTCATCATCATGGTGGCCTGATGGGCAGTTGCAGCAGTGGCCAGCTGCATGGGAACCACAGCGAGGCATATTACCATGCCGAGAACAGCATGCTCAAATCTCAGCTTAGCTCCCTTGGCGAGGAAGTGGCACAACTCAAAAGGCTCTTCTCTGAGCAGCTCTCCAAAATGAACTAAAGATTCTAGTTTTCCATAACAGACTGAATACAGGGAGCTTGGTCTTTCTAAGCCAGACTCAGCCATAAATTATGAAACATAAATTCAGAAGAGTGTTGAAACTGAATTTTAAGGCCATGTCTTGACTCTAGTGGTAGCCAGTAGCCTTGTAGACTGTCATTCACTTTCTTTAACTACATAGTTTTATGACAGGAAGAGAGAATAAAAGTAGGCATGGATTGTGCAAGACGGAGACACAGTACGGATGTCCGAGTACACAGTGTGCTGGATCCCCTCACACAAGGGAAATAACATTTCTTTCTCTACCAGCAGGTTTTTACCTATGACACTTCAGTCACTCTACACAAATAGACATTACTGCTAGACTCCAGTGGGTCACTAAACCAAAGTGTATCATTTTTATTCTACACAACATTTCCATATTCATTGTTAACTCAGCTATTATATGTCATGATCTATGAATTTGAAATGCGTTGGAAATTAATTTGGTGCTGATTAAAAATGTTTTATTTTATTTAATTATATAAATTATATTTTGTGGCCCAGTGGCATAGTGGTTAGCACTGTGGCTTCGCACCTCCAGGGTCCAGGGTTTGATTCCAGCCTCGGGTCTGTGTGAGTGGAGTTTGCATGTTCTCCCATGGCTTGGTGGGTTTCCTACAGTCCAAAGAAGTGCAGATTAGGCTCATGAGTATTTCCAAATTGCGCATAGTGTGCATCCTGCCTAGGGTGTTCCCCACCTGAGTCCCCTGAGATAGGCTTCAGGCTTCCTATGACCCTGTACAGAATAAGCGGTACAGGGAATGAATGCGTGAAAGAGATAAGAGAATTATATTTGCATATTATAATAATAATAATAATAATAATAATAATAATAAAGTATTTGTATAGTACCTTTGATTTCATGATTTGTCATGATTCAAGTCAATTTCATTTTATTTATATAGCAATTTTAACCATGATCATTGTCCTAAAGCAGCTTTACAGAATCAAAAACATAATTAGAGAAATAAGTATGAAAATGTGTGAGGAAATATGTATAAATCAAAATTATCAGATTGTCCCTGATGATCAATTTTAGATTGAATTGTTCAAATGCACAGTATCATAGTATCATATCCATATGTAACATACATGCCTTTTCCTACCTTTCCCCTTTATACTACTCGTTACTGCCATCTGGGATTAGAATTGTGTGTATCTAGTAACTTAACTCTATAATGTGTATAATGGTGGTAAAAATCTGTGTTGCCTTGTGTATTTATGTGTGTGTTTATTTGTTTTCATATGTGAATAAATATTTGATGACATATACAGTATAAAGTTTTCTTTCTTTGCAATCAAACATAAATAGCAAGAATATAGAGTATCTGCCAAATCACATCTGCCTAAATCCTGTGTAAGAATATCTTTCTGTTTATTTCATGTAATTTATGAAGATGCCTAAGACGTGGATATATATTAAGAAATCTAGATGAAATGTATCTCAGTGGATTACATATTAAAATGACCAAAAACAAATGAACACAATGAAAATTTAACTGAACAACAGTGGAAATGTACAGTGTGTTAAAAAAAATTCTCTCTCGCACACACACACACACACTGTCTTTTAGGAAACTTTTAATAATCTTCTCATCTTTCTTTTTCCCTCTATAGCTGATCTCTTTATTATAGTCTAGGTCACTAGCTGGCATGTAGCCTGAGGCAGAAACATGCCTGTAACTGACTGACAGAGCTCCCTACCTAAGTTTGGCATTCACACAGCATATGCAGGAATGAACAGGACCCAGACACTCTCACACTTACGCAGTCAGTCTTTTACTGGAAGACACTGCTGCAGGATAATGGTAATTATTCCTGGGAATTTCTGAAGAATGGGTGGTAGGGCCTAGACTGCTTGGAAAATGATTAACAAATATATCACAGTTGGATTATACAGTTTGTTGCCCCAGGAATTACCTATAAGAGAAAGTGAAAAAAATGCTATCCATGTAAGTTTTATAATTGCTGTATGGATAGAAAGCATTGCTTTCAGAAGCACTTTTATAAATAACGATAATTAAACTAACAAATATTAACAGTACATTTCTGACATAAAAGTTTTCATTATCAATTATGAACTGAATGTAAACTCCATTATCTATCTATACAGTACATCTAAACTAAAGTGGGTTACACCGCATTAATAACTCTACCATACAGCAAATCCAGTGAGTCTAACCATGAAGTCTATAAAAACATTTGACTAAATTAATTACACACTTCAAGGCCTACAAAGGCAGCCAGACTGGTGATTTTGCCGTGTGTGGCAGGAACCATTTCCACAAATATATTCTTCAGCCACAAGAGGACACCATTTACGCAATTCTTTTATGACCTCTTAGCTCCGTTTTGAAGCTGTTGATGTAATGCAGAGCTTATCATATGCAATTTTGAAGCCATTGTATTACTATATTCTATTAATTAAAATGCTGATCCTATATACAATACAACTACAATGTGAACAAAGAAATTCAAGTATAAACCAGTGTTGTATGTACCAGAATAACAATAATCAGATTTTTGCATATAATCATTCACAGAACATTAAATGGTAATGGCAACAATTTTGTTCTAATAAGCATATATTTCCAGTTAATTAATTATGAATGATCAAAATGACAAATGACAGTTTAAAACTAAGAGCGAATTGCTTCTTTAAATTTATTCTATAAATGTAACACAATGCTCACACTCATCAGAAACTCTTAGCATTTTATAGATTTGCCAGAATACAGGACTAGTTTAATTTTTTAAATATTATTTATTTATTTATTCGTTTATGTTATGTGAGACACTAAAATGTCCATGTTCCTGTGAAAGAACATGAAACCATTGGGGGTTCTTATTCAGTCCCGTCGCAAAATGTGGGCTAATTTAGAACATGTAATTAATGCGGATGTGCCAGTCTTATTTATTATATATTAATAACTTCTTCCATTTGAGGGATACCCCAGCTTGATGTAAAATTGGGTCATCCTGGGGTGCCAACTATTGACTGGCAGTTGAGCTTAGCTAAAATAAATTGTTTTAATGAAGATCTTTGTGCCCCCCTTCACACACACACGCGCACATCCTGAGCCTCTTCGCTCCTCCGACCCACTTCACCCTTTATGCAGCATGAGACGATGGCTGTTACTAGGCAGGCTTGGTGACAGTTACCATGGAAACCGCCTACCCAAGAAGCTGGGTGGGGTAGGGTGGGGTACATGGGGGGAGTGGGAGGGACCTATCTGAGGAAAGGGGGAGCAAGAGAATTGGTAAATTCAAGGCCATCGCAATGCTGCCATGAATGCCAGCACTGACAGACAAAAGAAACCAGAGCCCAGAAGTTGAGGGTTCAAAATTATAGATGCGCCTCTTGCATTTATGCAAAGACATAGAGCTTTCAGCACTTAACTGAACAGTGATGGACAGGATAGCTACATGAAAACATAAAAGATGGTCAAATACTGTAATTACCAGACCCGTTTGGTTTTTTTAAAAATCCATCATCTTCGTTGGTGAGGTGTCATCAGACAGTAATTTGAGATACTTATAGTATCTTTTTTTTTTTAGAGTCAAAGCAGGGGAAGGGATTTTCTTTATAGAGCAGATTTAATTGTTCATTGGATTTCTAACAAAAGTAATTGAGGTCTTGTTGGTGCTTGTTATATAATTTGACATTAAAACCCTGTGTTTATTTCTAGTGATTAAACTAACTTCGGCAGACAGACTCCAGACAGTTAAATACCTCTTTTGATACGTTCTATTCACATGCATAACCTTATTAAATGCTTATGCATTTGTAAATAACAGCTTCACGGATCAAAGTATTTACTTTACCTAGTCTTGCTCTATACTGTCTAACACTAAACAGTGAGTCAAGCTCACAGAAGACTTGCTCCTTGGCACGTGTTAATCAAGTATAGGCTGTTATTTGTAGCCTACCAGGTCCTCTCTACTGTACCTTATCCCTTAGTGAGATCTGGACTGACAAAGCATGTGAACTCTTTGTGCTAATGTGGACAGTCATTTTATAATCCTATTGTCTGTAGTAAGGAAGGGGGAAAAAAAACACCTGCATGTGCATGCACTATTTCCATATCTTAAAAGTTTTTAATTAGTACAGTGTCAGCGGGATCACAGCTCCCCTCCTGCAAGCCTCTCCCAACTGTTTCTTTTTATATCGCCTCTGTGAGGGCTTGTTTCTAAAAATGTCTTCCGTTCTCTAGGTTTCAGGATTTCTCTCTCTCTCTCCCTCTCCCTCTGTAACCTTATTATATGCATGGAGCACGTCTGGCTACGTGCCTAGTCCCTCCCTGCTGCTGCAACATGGTTCGAGGATGGACTGAGAGAGAGAGAGAGAGAGAGAAAGAGAGAGAGAGAGAGAGAATGTTATGCAACTAGTTATGCAACTGTGACCTACTAACATATATTTCGAGCACAGCGAGGGCGGGAGGACATTGGAGCGCCTCAACAACACAACACGAGGAACCAAAATACGAGTCACACTGAACGCGTGCCCGTATCCGAGCAGAGCGCTGAACGAGAATCGTGACACTTTGCATGTCTTGGCGATTTCTGTCTATCCGACACCGGCTGTACAGCGACCAGCGGCTGTGTTGTGGCGATTAATTTGGATACGTGTGGAAAGCACCAACGGTAAGCTTTTATGGTTATCATTGTGAAGATATGGGTTTTTTTTATTGTGTAAACGCATGCCGTTTGGAGGGTCAGCTGGAAGTCAGTAGCTGCAATACCAGTAGCGGCGGCAACACAATAACCACGCGGCACGGGAATATTCGTAATATGACGTAATATAGGTAACGTTATTGTTTAAAATGTTGCCATTTGGCGTGGCTTTTAGTTTTAATTCATCCTCGCCTACACAGAACCGAACAGGCAACTACAGGCTTTTGTTTCATGCTGTGTCCTTAACGTGCGGTCATTAGACACCCAGCTCTTTTCTCAATGTCAAGGCGAGGCTTGGAGCCCCGTCTCCATATTCTAGTGCGGGATTGCTGCTAACAGCACTTTAGAGTGCGCACGTTTCTCAGTTCATATGTTTGTTTGTTAGTTAATCTATAGGCTGTAGTATGCCAATTACGGCTTTTTTTTTAAGACCGGTGTGTTTGACATGTGGTTAATAGGAAGTTTACTTCTGATTGTGGTATGATTTTTCCTGAGTCTGGTGTATCAAAATTCGAAACCATAAATGAGAAACAGTTTGTGATTCCGGTTTACATGCGGTGGGATGATGCCTCGCTTTTGGTCGTCACGTGTGACCTGCAGTCCCGATAAAGGTTAACGCGGGTGTTAATGTTTGTCGAGCCAGTATGTTAACTCTTTCCTTTCCAGCCCCGGGGAGATTCAGCCTACAGCCCCGGGGTGAAGTAACCTACACCCAAACGGTTCCCTTGTTTATGGCGTGACTGTTGACTTTGGCTGAAGGAGAAGTGACCGCCCGGAACTTTTGAACTAAGCAGACTGGAACGAACAGACTCGAAAGCCAAAACCGACTGACTGAACACTGGCAGTGTTTTACTCACCGCAATCTCCAGCCAGTTCTTTTTATACTCTTAAAGCACACCGCTGGACATGCATAGCTGTATGTTTCTGCTCATCTGCGGTTAGCCGACGGCTACTGAGTGTGTGCTTTGTTTCCAAAACTACCCCACTAACCTACTTTCTCCATGCTCACGTGTTGGCTCGAGACAACCCTAATCCTGGCATATGGAATCAAAGAGAAACAACGTTGCGAAATGTAGCAAATCGGCTGGGATCAAACAGGACGAGTATAGAAAGCGTTACATATGTATACACCCAAGATCACAGAAAACTACAATAACGTTTTTGGAGTCTTAATTCTTTTTTTTCTTTTTTTTATCATACTTAGATACTCAGCAGAGTGTTTTATAGTTTATGATTTTGAACGTGGCTCAGAGAACGATCAGTGTTGCAGGTGATAGAGATATAAACCCATGACCATACTACCATACTGTCTGTACGCTGACATGCGATTCCACTCTGGTTGATTCCTCTGATCGCTTGTTTCATGCCTTTGCGGTATGAGACTAAACACATGGGACAGATTTTCCAGTTCTGAGTTAATTAAATGGCCTGAGTCGGACAAAAGATGATGCAATCCTCGGAAACCCCCTTATATTCTGATGCACAATGTGTGTGTGTGTGATTCTGAATGTAGGTCATGTTTGTCAAAGGGAGGGAACATGTCCTACAACAGATGAAATCAGAATAAGCACTCCACCAAGTGCCGAAATGTTCACCGTCATAACAAAGAACACACACACACACACACACACACCACACGTACACAAATGGGAAAGGGCGCGTCTTTGTGTGTACTGTCATTATCATTATTGTACATCACTTAGAATTGTTGTCTTAATAATGCTAAATAATTAGCATATTAACAGGGTTCTTTTCTTACATGTACGTGTAGCCTAAGAATGGCATAGGTTCTGCATTCATTTATTTACATACATTTCCAGCAAAACTGTATTAAGCAATAAATAAGCCTACGTTAAAAATTTGTTTGTGAAAAATTTTACATATCAGACACACTAAATGTGCCTCGCCCCCATCCCAAAGGGAATTTGCATGGATATTGATGGCATTATATTTGCATAGGAAATTATCTTACAAAGTTGAAAACGACCATGTATTCACTTTCTCATCTAATCGAACACCAACCAGCTGAAAAAAGAATAGTACTGCCTTTTTCTTTTCCTTTTTTCCCCCCACAAATCATCAGCCTTATCTGTTTGAGCTTGATTGCCTCCTTCTGTGCAGTCAGCTTTTGAAGTCAGCAAATTAAGAGAGAGTCTAATAATAATATAAAGTAAGACAAAGTATAATATCAATGGATTTAAGTGTGGAAGTCATCAGCTAAATGACAGTGCATGTCTAAGAGCACAAGTTGTCTTTATTTTGAGAGAAGATAAGACCAACTGCAGGATTTAGGCCCCCTCTCCACATGACAATTATAATTTGACCCATGGGGTCATGAGCTTGGCCGTTGCTATTTCCATTACTTGAAAGAAACCCCAAAGCAACACGTGCAGTGACTGCACCAAATTAGTTTCCATCCTCGCCCCAACCTTCGACTGCAGCATTGTCTAACATCCACACAACAAAAAAACAAAAGTGCAAACAGGGCTGATCTCCATATTATTAATATGACTCAGGATTTGTGTATTACTCATACACACACACACACACACACACTATTAAGAAGCACAAGATCCTTTGTCTCACTTTTAATGATCTTTAATCCTTGATCTGGGAAAACCTCACCTGATCTTAAAGTGGTTTAATTTTTTAGTGTTATATTTACTGTTAATCATATGTTAAGTTGTTGCTTCAAAAATAATGGTTTTTATTATATATAAAAAATTGCCAGTGTTTATTTCAACAGAAATAAGTCTTTCCAAAATTATTTTTAACTTTCAAGGCATGTCTGAATATAACATATTATCATTTAGTTAAATTTGGTAAGCCAAAATGGAAATGTTTTTTGCACAGTTGGACAGTGTTTAATACTTAAATCTCTATCACTCTATTATCTCTGCTTTAAAGAAGTGTGATGGCCCTTTGTTAACACTGCCGACATTCAAGTCCCTTCCATTGACTGCAATCATTTATGAACTATTGTGGGGTTTTTTTTTCTTCCCTGCTTTCCTCTTTGTCTCTCTTGTTCTTCGTCTCGGTCTCCCTCAATCTTTTTCTCACCTCCCTCTATTTTTAGCTAAATATCTGACCCCTCCCACCCGTTTCCTAGCTCCAGCTCTTGCTGAAGCATTCCTGACCTATATTTGAGCACAGCCTTGTCTCACGCGCTGCCCAGTTTCTGGGTTAGTGGGCCAGCAAGGGAGAAAGTCTCTCTTTCTTTAACCCTTAGTTAAGTGTCTCCAGGATTCTAAAGTTTGAGTATTAAATACATCAGTGTATAATAAGTATGCCTGATCTGTCTTTTGAACCTTCTTATCCATGAAATCCTATAAGCTTTATCACATTTAGAAAAGTATTAAAAAAAAAGAAAAAAAACTGAAAGATTTTTGACACCAAAACAACCACGTTTCTGCCGTTTTAGTATCTTAGAAACAGGGAAATAAGGGCTGTAAAATCAAAATCGGTGCTGCCATTATATTTTCCACAGAGCTTGCTCTGGCCAGGTGGGACTTTGTCACGTCCCCAGTGCATTAGTTAAGTTGACAAAACATTCCCTTGTCACCCTTTTCCAAACACAGGCAGAGGTGCCTGGCTGGGCCTTTTAACTGACCTCATTCATCAGCAAGGTTATTGCCTGTTCTACATTGTGAAACAGCTATATCTTGCTCTTTATCAGTTACCATCTGAAAGCGATTTAGTGGTTTATCCCCCCCAAAAAACCACACTCTGCCTGCCTGTTTTTTTTTTTTCCTGTCTGGCTGTTTTGGAATATATAACTTTGCTCATATGAATGCCGATAACTCTACATGGCTGCACCTGTCAGATCTGTTAAAATCTATTCCAGATTATCAGATCTCTTTACTAGATTATTCAGACTGTGCACCCAAAGAAGAGAAGCATGAACATGTTAATGTTTCAAAAAGCACATATACTCCAGCCTTGCTTTGATTTCCCCACTCTTAGTGATGTAATACAGGCTAGTGTTTCAGAATGTAAAAACAAATCATGTTCTCATTGCTAATGCTTGCCAGACATGCAGTTCTGGTCACAGCTCTCAATCCTGTAGGGGAATTCTGCATAAGGGAGATTAATGCTGTAAGCATTTACAGTTGGTGAGTCAAACAAATGGATTTAAGGGACGTCAAGTTATAAGAATAAAAACAGAGATCCTGAAACAGAGTTGTCTATTGTTTATTATTTAAAATCTCTTTTGTTGGCCCTGTCTCATAATGGGCAACATGCAGATAGAGAACAGAGGTCATGGGTCACAGACAGAGGAAATCAATAGCAAGTCTAGAAGGTCAGACAGTGGTTAACCTGCACAACAGACTATTGAGGGTTGCTATGGGTGACCATCCAACTAAAGACAGGCATGCTCAGCACAGGATTAGGTGACAGTCTCCCAAAAATATTCCTAAATCCTTTCATTCTCTTGATGTACTGGGAGGGATGAAGAGTATTTTCTTACTGAAAAAAAGAGTAGAAGTCTGAGTGCGTATGTTCTTCTCAAGGGATTAACAGATATATGTTTTTGCTTTTGTGTCCACAGCCTTCTAACACATAGCCATCTGGAGGCTCAGATAGAGGTTGCGCTCCGCCCCACTGTCTGACAAGCCGAGACAGACTGAGTGACCTACATCCTGCAGGACGCCTGGAGCACCGGAGTCTATCTCTGCCAGCTTATTAACATAGCTTTGTTCAAAAGTGAGAAATCCAACCTGAAATCAAGCAAAAGAAACAGGTCAAGCTGGCCCTAAGATTCATATTCTTTTTTTTCACCCTATTTATCCTATTGGCTGTTGGAGTGGCTGGTTTGGGAGTCCACTGGATGATTAACACTGGTTAAATGCAGGAAACAATCACAGAGGCTCACCTTTTTTTGATATTTTTAACCAATCTGGAAACTTAGCAGAAATATTTAATTATTATTATTGTTAAAGGAACAGCAAAATCAATGAGGTTGACCCCATCTGCAATTAAACCACCTCACAAGATTTTTGCGGACCCAGCTACTTAATCCAACGTTCAAGACTACTAAAAGGAGGAAGACCTTGCAGCCATTTTGATAACCACCTTTCCCCTTCACCCTTGGATCCCCCATTAGAAGATTTCAAACTGGATTCCTCTAAAGAATAATGGAAAGCTTAAACCCACAAAGCCCGGCAAATTCCAGTGTAGACAAAACTATAGAGGACAAAGAAACTTTCTCTGGCTATAACAACACTCTTCCTTCACCCAAAGGCACCCCTCGTTCTGTTCGTCTTTTAAAAGCCAAGCCAAACATGACCTGCCGGCGTAAACGTGAGTTTATCTCTGATGAAAAGAAAGATGCCTCCTACTGGGAGAAACGCCGCAAGAACAACGAAGCAGCTAAGCGCTCCCGGGAAAAACGGAGACTCAATGACATGGTTTTAGAGAATAGAGTTATTGCACTGAATGATGAGAATGTACGTCTAAAAACAGAACTTCTGCAGTTGAAGCTCAGATTTGGCCTCATCAGTGCAGCCTCCTACATGGAGAAGAGTCAGCAAATTGGAGGTACAATGAATGGAACTTCTGCATGCTCTTCCTCTTCTTCTAGTCATTTCTACCCGAACGGCTACTCCAGTGGCTCCCAAATGATGAACTCTGATTCGTCAGAGGCTGAGCAGTCCGTCCGGGGTGAGGGACTTGCCCAATTAGTTAAGTACTCTCCTCGGGGTTCTCTCTCAGATATGTCAGATGGTTCTTCCCGTGACAGTCCAGAGCCAATGAACTATGATATCAAGCAGGAAGGGACAGGAATAGATATGGACATTGGAAACAGCACGACCACACCAATTATGTTTAACATCCGTCGTGATTTGTCCACACCACATCACCAACATACGTTTCAGTCTGGATATCACAGTCACCAACAACAGCACCAGCACCAAGAGACTGTAGTCAGTGTTGCTGCACCTCCAGTGCAGACTGCTCAAAGAAGTGTCATCCTGTATCGTTCTAGCAGTGTCTCATATCCTGTAGAGAGTTCAAGACCTCAGGAAATCGCTCAACAGAAACTGCCACAGATCCTACTCCAGCCTACAGATGGATCTGCCAAAAGCACTGAAAGCCTAGCGGAGGCAACCAGTCAGCACGAAAGTAAGACTTTAGACACTCTGCCTTATGAATACTCAGATGGAGAAGCAGCAATGGAACAGGCATACAGGGCCCAGCACCAGCAGCTTGGGTCTAGTTGTCAGAAGACTGAGACCATGGCACCAGACCTTTGCAGACAAGAGGGTGAAGAGCTGTACCACTATGACAGTCCACAGGATGTGGATCCTCCAGTACTGAGTTATGAAGGAGGTCCCAGGAAGGAAGGGTTTTATCAGGGTCACTCAGGAAAGGACACCTCTTTAAGTGATGGTGATCCCCGCAATTCTGACAAAGATGCATCCACTGATGATGAGTGCCCATCTTCATTTTGTTCTGAAACTGGAAGTTATCACCAGCAATCTCCTTTGGCTGGAGGACCAAGTTCCTCCCCACAAAGCCAAAGCAGAGACAGTCAAGCAGAGGTCAAAGGTACAGCACTACCGCACAAACTACGCCTTAAGCACAGATCTTTGAGCAATGCTGGATCAGCAACTCAAGAATCACCAACTACACCACCAGCACATGTGCATCCATTACCTCAGCACCCTTACCTGGCTTTGCCCCAGACCAACCAGCAACTTCAGGTTGGTTGAGAAAGGGAGAGCCAGGCGTTAAGGGCCAGCCGACCCCAGAGTTCTGCAAGGAGGCCACTTCATCAGAAGAAAGAAGTATGGATTAGAAAGGATTGAAAATCATGATGTATGCAATAGAATGACTTGGGGTGAAGGACATGATGGAACCCACTGTGGTAGTATGCTAAATGACCTATCCTTTAGCCTCTTCCCAGCTGGTGTCGGTATGCACTGGGAGCGAAGTCCCCAAAAGGAGACAGAACTTCTGGGTAAACTGTATTATACTGTAAAGACTTTGTTTCTGCATCTCATCCCACACTTACAAAAAGCACTTGTGCAGCCAATGAGAGGAGTGAACAAACAATGTTCACATTTTTTTCCCAATCACAATTTGTTATAACATGATGTCAAGGTAACAGCAAACATGGCAATAGCAACCAATTGTGAGGCATTCTGACCTACTCACTAACTGTAAATACCTACTGATTTGTGTCCATTTTTATACCAAATCAGAGGCTAGCTGTTCACCACAGAACATATCAAAATATCTGAGCATTCTGGGAATTTTCCCTTGACCAAAGAAAGATAATAGCTTTACATTTCATACCTCTACCACACACCTTTTTCATTTTCCCCAATTCCTATTCCTGAAAACATACTCGCAATCCTGGACACCACTTTCTCTTGTCTACGCACTTGGTTTGTATATTACTGTGATATAATTATTATATAAAATCTATATTTTAAGAATAAAATCAAGTTGTTTTTGGAAAAAAAAAAATGAAAAAATACAGGGGCAAAAAAGGATTTAGATGACTCACTAATTTGTCAAAAATACTGTATAGTATCATTGTGTTTACTTTTCAGGTGTCATTAAAGTACTTTTTTTATTTTTTTATTTTAATTTTAAAAAGTTCCCATTGTGTTTTGCAACTTACCCCTTTAAAGCAAATTCCAAAATGCCCCAAACTGAAACAAAAAAAAAAACAAAGCTGAGGTCTGTGGAATGTCTGAAATTTTGGAAGGAAATTAAATGCAACCAAAAGAATTGTTTTCACAGGTTCAGTTTCTTACAAATGGGTAACTGAGATATACAAGATATACCAGTATTAAGGAGCTGCTCTTTGCCATGATTATAATGTCTTGCCCTTGAACCCTGACTTAAACCATGCAACTCACTGATGATCACAGAATTTGTATGTCTACTGTAGACAGAACTCTAAATATTTCCCTATACGTTTCACAGTCAGTTCTCTTACTAAGGACAGGAACACTCTAACTTATTTTGTGATATATATTTTTTAATATGCCTCATTTAGGCTCACTGTCTTTTTTTTATTATTATTTTATTTTTAAGTCAAGTCTACATGTCATGTCTGGCATAGAGCACTTATTAATGTATAAATGTAAAGTTTCTTCTACCCTGGATGACACTGTATTCTGTGTGTTTTTTTTATTATGTGTGATTTTTGAAAAGTGTTGTCCTGTTTTTATGTATTGAAACACCCATCTGTCATCTTCACACCCCGTCCCCGTTTCAAAGTCTTTTCCCTCATTCTATCAATGTGTATTAAATTCAGTGATTTTCGTGTTTTCTGTTCATAATTTCATGGAAAAAAAATTCAAAGATTCAACAAGACTTGTGTTATGGAGTGGCACTGTTATCACGCTTTCTGTTTTGAAATGGATTCATGATGTTACAACACTAAAATCCATCAAAGACAATGGGTGCGTTTGAAAAATGAGGTAAAAAAAAAAAAAAACGAGAATAAAAAGGATGTTGCTTTTCTGAAAGTTTCTCAAGTTTCTTGTTATGTTTGTGGTTTTTCTTCTCATAATTTATAATTATTCATCATTTAACAGAATTTGTTATATACATCTCCTGATGCAAATAAGAGTGTATATCCTCCAATAATATCTTCAATAGCACTCTGAGGTTTTAGACCTACTTCTCATGGGACCCTTGTTTGTACATACAGTTGCTGAATGTGGGAATGTTGCTAATCTACCACAGGGAAGCATTCGACGTCAGGCATAATGTTATAGCTCTATAGCTTTGAGCAGTTGCTGAAGCCCTGAGTCAGGTTAGATCAGAGAGTCCTGGCACGCTGACACACTTTGTCTCAGACCTACTTATGCATGTTCACTTTCCTGATGTAACACTGCCCTAGTTACTCAGCCTAGTTACTCACCCAACTGTTAAACCCTGCTGGGCAGCAGAATGGAAGACAAACACACGCTTAAAATAGATTTTTTTTTTAGCACATTGAGTTACTGTTGGCCTTTTGCAAGAAAACCATAAGTTTAGAAAAACCACACCAGAGCAGCCAAAAGTCGTAACTAATCAAACACAACACTGCATAAGAATTTGCATTTCCTTCAAAGAGAGAGAAAATAAATCACATTAATAGAATCTAACAGCATGAATTACTGCCTGTCTTTCTCTCTTTTTCTTTTTTTTTGACGCTTTCATTTTTCTTTAATGTTTTGCAGCAATGTGGCTAGGAACCATTACTGTAGAAATAATAACATTTTAGAATGAGCGCATTTACATTTACATTCAGAGCCATACTGTTACAGAAAATTAATACACACCTTCAGTTCAGTCAGATTTAAGAATTCATTAGTGCTGTTGTGTATATATACTGGCCCTTTTGCTGTATGGTTTTACAGTAAAGTTAATTATACTGTATATTTTACTTACCAGCAATTATACAGTAGCTTCACAGTAAGGACATGTGACAGAGGCAGGGTAGACCCTGGACAGGGTGCCAATCCATCGCAGGGCACACATACAAACACTCACACACTCATTCACACACTATGGGCAATTTGGGAATGCCAATTAGCCTAATCTGCGTGTCTTTGGATTGTGGGAGGAAACAGAGTACCTGGAGGAAACCCACCAAGCAAGGGGAGAACATACAAAGTCCGAGCACACAGACGGAAATCAAGCCTCGTAGATCCATGACATTCATCAAAAATTAAACTGACTGCTGTGTATAATTCTTCAAATTCTTTATACTGTATGTGCAACATTCTGAATCCTAAATCAGATGAGTTATTTTTTACGTAATCAAATCATCAAGGACAGACATGGTTAAAAGCAGACAGAACAAGTCTGAACTGAAATAAATCTGGGATTGAGGGACAGAAGGACAGAAAGCGATCTTCCACTGTGACATCGAGTTTCTCTAATTGTTTATTGACTGCATTTAGAAGAGAGCCATGTTTAAAAAGGATACATGAATCTGAAAGGGATCGTGTGTACTCAAAAAAGTTTTTTAAGTGGATATGTCAGAGTCTTTATTCCTCATAACAAAAACATACAGAACCACTTTACAATGCCCTCTTTGTTGTCATGTACCATATCCAGAGTATTGAGCTTTGGCTATGCCACATTATCCATGCAGCACTGACAAGGTGACATTTCCTAATGACAAGGACAGCAAAAGCAGCACTTCTTTGTCCTGCTTGAATTTAATTGGTGTGGACAGGAGTCTGTATAAACAGGTCAGTAAAAAAGTAGGTCAACACAGAAGGGAGGGACCGAGGGATGGAACGGACGGAGGGTGAGTGGAAGCTAAAGAGAGGTTGTGCATTGTAAAAGAGGCTTCTGTGAAAGAACAGTTTGAGCACAACAAGCGAACACAGAGCTCTCACATTACCTGGCTTGTTCTGCTGAGCCTGCGGTTGTAGGTCAGTGGAGCAGGCCAGTGCTGGAGGACAGACACAGAGACGGAAAGAATTTGAGTAAAATGCACATAAAGAGACTACAGTGAGAGTTTCATATTTAATGCACTGACATCCAATATTCTTTCCAAAGGCCTCTGGATGAAGCCACAGAATTTCTGTGATTGCTAATAAAGGGGCATTTGCTAAAAAAACAAGAAAAAAAGATCTTAGATAATTAAAACAAGACCTGTCACTGCTTTACAAGATTTGATGTTAAAGGGGTGAACGGCAGTAATCCTACTGATAATTGCATGATTACTTTGTTATTATCTGTCTCCAGCCTCTGCATAAGCAGTAAATATGATCACAGCGCAGCTGGTATTAATCTGTTTTACTCCAAATTTCAACATCATATACTATTAACAGGCTATTAACCCAAGAGACAGACGGGTCTGTATAATTGTTTCATGAATCGAGACTTTTACACTCATCAGAGCTTTGTAGAATTGCTTCCATGTCTGTTCCAAGTCGACTACGAACCCAGTTAACACCGATTCTCACTTGCAGCTGTTACAGAGACATTAAATGTAACACTGATGTACAAACTTAAATCCAATGAATATCAATAGACGCTTAAAGTTTCGCCAATCCATATGATGTAATAATGTTTACAATACACAAAAAATCTCTTTACAAATAATCTTTCCTTGTCAATGACATGGGTAATTCAGTCACAAGAACATTGTGTTTCTATGATGAATGTTTCTTCCTTGAATTTGATAGGAGTGTTAAATGATATGTACAGAATACCCTAGCAGTTGTTGATAACCTTTTTTTTGTGTCAGATTTTAGTCTTCTTAAAGGACATTACAAATTGCCCAATGCTGCCTTTACTGAAACTCAATACTCCATATAAAATTTTGCAAATATGTCTAATTTATTCCAAACAATTCATTTTTGTTGCAAAAATTCTCCACTCATTAAATGGAGTAAATACATAAATTGACTTTGTCCAGTTTTTTTTATCTGAACAGCAAGTGAATCTCTTATCTCTCTTTGTCCCTAAATAAGGATTTTATTTAAAACTGTATCCTCTCTGGCACTAAATACAGGCAAGATACCAGCCCTTGGATCAGAATGTACAGCATTATTTGAAAACCACATTTTCCAGTTATGTAACTGTGGCTCTTAACTGAAAGTAGGTCAGATATTATAAGAAGGATTGACAAGGGCAATGGAAGAACACAGTTTAAGCTAGACCTTGTGTGCCATCAGTGTATGTACAGGTATATCCTGTAGCTTCTGAAAATTGCTCCTAAAAATTTGTCTGAAAGTGTTATTTCAAATTTGTAGGTGTTAGTGATCATAGATTTGATGCCACTTCTATCATTCCGTTTCCGCTTTCTATATTTACTAAGGTGTGTCAAAATTAAGCCTGTTTAGTTTACAACATCTAAACGGAAGTGATGTTGGGAACTTTCAAGTCCATACCTGAAGATATACATAATTACTAGTTACCGTTATATAAATTTCTCGCATTCTACACTGGTGACAAAGTTTCTACACCCACCACCTACTCATCTTTTCCTTATTCGGCAATTCCTAACCGTTAATAGGAGGCCTGGCTGTCAAGCATTCTAGTTTAGTCACTCCAACTAACTATGACTCTGGTCCTGAAGTTAAAAGAATAGTCTGTCACACTCTGTGTTGTAAATGAAGGATAATCTGCCTATGTACAGTAGTGAATCACTTTGTAACTGAAAACCGTTTTACTTATACTGTATATAATCCACATCAGTTATTGAATCATGCTGTTTTACTTTTTAAATCAAATCAGATGACCTCATATGTCACAAAGAAAATAATTTTATTAGTTAAATGCTCCCAATGTTAACTACTTTTAACAGTTTGAAATTTGTTGGGGCATTTGTAATTACTAGGCCATTTAAAATCAAGAGTAAGTTGCAGATATACAGTATATCAATGCTGATACTTTTTAGAAAGTTTAGTTGTTTTTTCTTAACCATTAATTTGATTCAAAATTGTAGTCAAGTACATTGATCAGTCAAAACATTAACACCAAATAGCATTTATTATCAATTATATACCAATAAACTGGTGACAGGATCATGGGCACCCAAGGCTCACCAAACTCGAGGGGACCCAAGACCAGCCTGTCTAGTCTGACCCTGCAGAAAAGCCAATGCAGCACACATTTCTGTAAAAGAAAGGCACCAAAACACGCATTATACCACAGCCCTTCGCATAGGGGGTACAACGCCACCAAGCAGGCTTACAAACTCCCCAGATACCCATCTGTTAGAGCCCCCATCACCACAGCACACGATCAGAGGCTAGGCAAAACCATGCCCCAAGGGGCCAGAGCTGCCCTGGTAGCACAACCCTAAACCTACAGTATGTGGTTTTAATGATAATGTTTTTCATTTATGGCTGATTGGTATATATCATAAATGTAAACTATTGCTTCCAACTATCTTCTCATGTTCCATATGTACAACCACACTTTTACACATTACCTTTTTAACAGTTTGTAATCAACAAATAAAACAAAATTCTGTAACATATAATTACACTTAAAATTACATTCAGTGTAAATTTTAAATACTCAAAAATTTATTTCAATTTCAATTTTCTATTTCAATTTTATTTATATAGCGCTTTTAACAATGGTCATTTTCTCAAAGCAGCTTCACAAAATAAAAAGAAGATTATGGAAATGTGTAGGAGAAAGTAAATTAGGTCAAAAGCAAGGCAAGACTGAGATACAATAGGCCCAAAACTGAGAGGAGACCTAGATCAACGACACAGTGGTCGAACCTCAAGACAACATCTACATTACCAAGTACCAATAAGTAACACACACACACACACACACACACACACACGAGGTAAAACACTCACCCCAATTTCCGAAAAAAAAGATGTTAATTGATTAGTGACCATAGCCCCAAATTAGACACAAAATAACTAATTATCGAAGATAAACACAAGTTAAAGTAAAAGAATACATAAAATCCCATAGTTGAAAACAACAGACAGGCTGTAATCACTAATTAATCTGATAAGGCTTCTGGGCAGAACAATACCAAATAATCAAATTTATTCAATGCTATACTGCTTTGTTTACCTAATTACTTTATGTAACTCCTATAAAGTCATGTGTAAACCTTAGTACCCTCTCTTTTGCTTTCTAATTATTTTTTGTTTGTGAAAAAATATAAAATCTGAATAAAATCTGACCGTAGCGGGTCTACGCAAATACAACCTCAGAAAACAACAATTGATCATCAGCAGGTGTGCAGACCTCTATAAAAGCAATAAAAAGTTTTTTTTTAATTCTAAAAAAAATAAAAGCAAAAGTGTTGTCAGTGGAGTGTCAGTTGTCAGACATAAGCAGTGGTCTTAGAGAAGCAATCGTTGCTGCACATCAACCTGGAAAGGGTTATAAAATCAATTCCCAAACATTTTGGAATTCAACATTTTACAAGTGAAAAGCATTCAAGACAGTTGCCAAGCCTCCCAGGAGTGCATATTCACCCCAAGGTCAGACTATGGAATGTTCAGAGTAATACAAAAAAATATTTACATCTAAGACCCTACAGGCCTCACTGAGCATGTTAAATGTTAAAGTCCATGACAGCACAATTAGCAGAAAGAACTATATGGTTTGTTTGGAAGGGTGCCAGGAGAAAGTCTCCTCTGTCTAAAAAGAACATGGGAGCATGACTGACTTTCACAAAACTGCATCTAAACAAACCAAAAGACTTTTGGAAAAACATCCTATGGACAGATGAGACCAAAGTGGAGATGTGTAGCCTTAATACCCAGCGCCATGTTTGGCAATCAGAGTATTCTAGAGGCTAAAGACCAGAGTATTCTAAAGGCTAAAGACCAGAGTATTCTAGAGGCTAAAGACCAGAGTATTCTAGAGGCTAAAGCTTGATCAAAATTGGGTTATGCAACAGGACAATGATCTGAAGCACACCAAAATGTACATCAGAACAACTTTTCTAGCTCCAATGATCAAAAGAAATGAACTGTACTTTTGTAAAAAAAAAAAAAAGAAAAAAAAAAAGAAAACATATTTGGGTCAATAGTCATATAACATATACTGTAGCTTAAGTGACTAATTTAAAGAACATTGACAGCAGTGTTCAGAACAACAACAAAAAAAAAAAGCCTACAACCCAAACATATTACTCAACATCCATGCCATCCCACCTAAGGAGGAAGCATGAACATTTTGATTCCATTATGTTAACATTTCAGGCTGAACGTTAAACTGTGCCTCAAATTGACACCAAAACACATTTCTGGTTATAAGTGAACCAAAAACACTAGATGCACATCTTTGTAGGTTCAAGTGTATCCTTCCATTGGGCTATACCAGACTCCAGGTATATGTCAGCATGGGAAGGCTAACCCCAGGGACAAACAGGAAAGACAGATAACACTACATGTTACTGTGCGTTGTGTAACCCCAGGCTGTCTGCGTGTGCCAAGATGAACAAAGACTCTTCCTGCAAAGCTAGTTTGCCAAGTGTTTGTGAGTCTGTGTATGTGTGTGTGTGTGTGTGTGTGTGTGTGTGTGTGATTCTTTACCTTTGCTGTTCTTCTCCCATTTCCCCTATTTGTGGCTTGAATTAAGGTCAGTTGACCTACATGGGGGAAGCACAGAAAGAGGATAATTCATAATAATAAAAAAAAAAAAATCACATGACTTCATGAAGACCTGCTGCCATCTAAACCTGCACCATATCCCTTATAATACGTGAACCCCCTGTGGAGGAATTTGACTAATATACTCTCTCACCACATTGTGTGTACAATACAACGTGCACTCAGACACACCTTATAAACGCCAAATGGCAGTTTGGACACATCAGCATAGCAACAGGTGCTGTCGAAAGAAAAAGATGGAGAAAGATGGAGAAGGATATAAGCCAAAGAGATTAGCGTTATGGTGAGTGTAGTTAACGGTTCTGGAGAGATGTTTTTTTGTTTTTTGTTTTTTTTGTTTTTACCTCAGCATATTTAATAGTACAGGTTTGTATTACGCATCACAAATAGCCAAACTAAAAAGCAATCATGGAACAAGTAAAGAAAACATTTAGATAACTGGCACGCCATGTCAAACCGAATCTTCAAACGCATCATGTGGTAAGCACCAGCTGCTGAAAACTTTGCCAAATCATTCACAAAGCAGACACTAAACGGCTGTGTGTGCATTATGTAAAACGTGTTGCTTGAGGGCTGACCAGTCAAACCTGTGACTAAATCAGAATGTAGGTCACCTCTACCCCAACCTCCTCCTTCTCCTTCCCTCCCTCCAGCAAACACGCCTTTACCCAAAGAACCTAGAGCAAATCCGTTCACCATGGCGACGAGAGTTCAAGCCAATCACAGCACAGCCCACGATGGAGAAGGCAGAGCTGAGTTAGAACCAGACAAACCAGGCCATTCTATCCACCATAGGTCCCTCCTACTTCCGCTCTCTTCACCCACTCGCATGTTGTCCCTTTCCTCCTCCCTTCCCTCTCCTACTCCTCGCTTCTAAGGAACTCAGCTGTGTTTTCCATGAATCTGTGCACAGCTTCGATCAAAGCCACGTGTCTAGCTTCTTCTTCTTTTTTTTTTTATCACAGTCTGCATTAACAAAGGACCCTTGCTGAGTCTTTATCTGAGTGTTCAACGTGTTCCTCATCACTACATTGATGCTAACCTGGGGCTGTGGGTGCTAGACAGTTTTTGCGTGCCTAAGACAAAAGCTCCTTATAAGGACATGGACACAAAGGCAGCACGTGTGGTCAGACAGAGAGTGGGTAAAAGGACAGAAAGAGAAGGAAGGCAGGGGAGGGAGGAATGGGTGGATGTTTTCCGGTGCATGAGATGGAATGCTAGCACTTGTGTTTTGGGGGGCCCCATCAGCTGGCCATGTCAGTGCATGGGATGAAGACAGGCTTCTTTTTATGAGTCTGGTGGTCTGGTTTCACTTAAATTTATGCACACATACACACACAACATTTTGGGGCAAGCAGAAAGAAACATTGTGTGTTGAATATATATGATAGATAGATAGATAGATAGATAGATAGATAGATAGATAGATAGATAGATAGATAGATAGATAGATAGA
>JAOVVA010000026.1:16981800-16999923 GCA_028565275.1 Leiocassis micropogon | reverse complement strand
GATAGATAGATAGATAGATAGATAGATAGATAGATAGATAGATAGATAGATAGATAGATAGATAGATAGATATTCAACACGCGATGTGTGTGGTGTGTGTATACATAATATTTTCTTGCTGAGTGAGGAGAGCGTATTTTGAGAAGCTGAGGAAGATGGATGGTCATGCCTGGGACATACTGTGAAGAGACATGGGAATACACTGCTAACACATACACAATGTATGTTATTTCAAAGAATGCTCTGTTCTTGCTGGTTTTTTTTCTTCCTCTGGTCTATTTACTTTTAAATAAGCCATGCACCAACAGTGGCAAAAACGTCTTTAGTTATTGACCAACTAGTCCAGCTTTCAATTATATTTTAAAAACAGAAATCGTAAAATGATCCTCTGTACACTATTTACGTACTGAAGCACATCAAACCCATTCAAGGCCATAGATTTGGGTTCACTGTGCAGGAGTAAGTTTACATTTATAGAAATGAACACGAGTTATCTTGGTCTTGGTGGTATTTGCCCACCTTACATTTTAACCACATGATTATTGTTTGGTTGGTAATCATGGGACAATAAACAAAAATTTTTGCAGCTAAGCAAAATTAAAAGCGAAACTATTACAACATCCAAAATAAAACAGTTAAGCTAATATTTCATATAATAAAGTCTAAAGAGCTCAGCTCCCTAGTGTGGCATTTTCTCATGCATATGTGAACAAACTATGGTGTTTGATTACAGCTTGAAACCAAAGCCCAATCACACAGAAAACTATTGGCAAGATCCCCCTTTTGAGTACAACAGGAAGTCACATACAAAGCCATGGTATTGCCACAGACAAAAGCGGCTAAGCTAATGAGTAATAGGTGAGGGGCATTCAGAGCTAGCTTAGATACATGATCTCTATTCATTATTGTGTTAGTCAACAGCCAAGATCAGAGGTGGGCAATAACAGTAATACCCTGCATGTCTTAATCTGCTAAGACCCTGCTTGGTGAATCATTTTTAAAAGCACTGCCAAAGAGGATCTAATGTAGCATTCGAGACAAACTTGTAATTCCCCGACCTACAACAGAAAACACCCCTCAACTTGCAATTTCACCTCACCAGCTAGGGTTAGTTTCACAACTTAACAGTTCTTTTCCTGTTTACAGTGTGACATCAAATCAACATCGCCATGCACACTGTGTTCAATGTAGCATCCCACTTCTGTACTTAGATCAGTTATTATTATTCAGATGTGGTCTTCAAATAATTCTACAACACTGGTCATACTAACAACACTTATCTAATCATCAAAATTAGAGTTATCACTAACATTAAATGACTAGATAGTCCCTAAGCTGCTTACTGTTTGTGGCTGCTAAGCTACTCAGTATTATTTGCTGTTGTTGCTCAACCACAATTTCAGTTCAACTTGTTGCATGAAGGTCTAGGATTTAACACTACCAATAGTTGCTTACAATACTCGTCAAAAGTTTCAACACACCTACTCATTCTAAGGATTTTCCCTATTATTATTTATATATATATATAATAATTATCATATAATTATTTATTATTACGTCATAATTATTATTCCCTTTAACTATTATCTACTTTATATGATAATACCAAAGACTTTAAACACTATGAAATAACACAGAGAATTATGCAACAAGCAAAATGTATAAACGAAGCAAATTAGTTTTTTTTTTTCTTTTTTTTAAATGTTAAAATTAGGCATCTTTGGGTCAGTTTTATTTTTTTTTTAAATAGGTTCAGTTTTATTTTTTTAATTCATGAGTTATTCACCTGGAATGATTTTTCAACAGTCTTAAAGGAATTTGCATATACAGTATGTTGAGCACTCGTTGACCTCCAGTAGTGTCATCAAGGTAAACAGTGGCAATTTACTAAAAAACTTTACAGATTTTTTTTTACATTCTTTTGTTTGCCACATAATTTGATTGTATCATGAACCCCTTAAAATCCCAAAGCTTTTTAGCCATTTTTTTTTTTTTAATTATTACTAACATATATATAGGGAAAATTTAAATATGAGTCACATAGACAAAGAAATAGCACAGATACACATAATCACAAGTTTTTCTGGTTGTTTTAGTTTTTCTTTTAATGGCCAAAAAATAAAACTAATATTGTATTCTCATGATATGCTTAGAATTCTACATTTTTGTGATGTCATTTACATACAGTATTCTGGAAGTGAAAAATTTATGTACACATTATAAATGTAGGAAGAACGAACATTATAATGTTTGTTCTACCTGACATCTCTGAGAACTCAAATCTACAATTTGATGTTTGAAGCCTCCCTGTTAACACACATTGGCAAGTCTTCCTTATAAGGACTTTTTTGTCATCATAATTAATGTATCCTGTGTTGCTGGTATAGATCTGTGCCACGTGGGGTTTTAATATATGTTAGATGATAGTCAGTATAGTTTTGCTGAAGAACAAAACTCTAGAAAACAAAAATCAAGAAAAATCCTTGAATGAGTCATGTCAGTATGTCCAAATTTTTTGAATGGGACCCAAGGACAGTAGCTGTAAAACGCTGTTGAATTAGCTTCTTATGAGCGTTACATGCTCTGATAGTGCAAACAAAAGACATGCTTTCATGAATTTCTCTATGTTTTTTCAGTTATGCATGTTGAAAGTCACAAGATGGTTTTGCTCTTTCACCACAACTAAAACATAGTTTTTGCTTTAACAGGGTCTGCAAAGAAGCATTATGACAAAACTAACTATGACATCGGCTCATGCGAGGTAAAAATTTTATGTTATATTACTTTAAGCTATTTTACGGCCCAGTGGCTTTATATTTTGTGCAGTGACTAGATTGTTTCAAGTGCCAGGTTATGCCAAATTATTTACCTTTTGTATACTTCTGGCCAAAGGTTTCTTTAAGAACCTTAAATTATAATTAGAAAAATACATTATTATTATTATTATTATTATTATTATTATAAGTAGTAGAAGTTGTTTTTGACTGGAAGTATGGATGGATCTAGTCACCCCTTGATAGCTCCTGGAAATAGGGGAAGTTTGGCTTCCAATCTTCAGTCATCACCAGGTTGCTGGTGATTCTTCAGTGTCAGCTTGGTGTGTCAGGACCCTTAATATCAGTTGGTAGATGTATTCTATGGCAGTTGGCACATGTAGCTAAAAAAAGATTTTGAACACATAGGTCAAATAAAACCATTTAGGTCAGGAGTTCTCAGCTCTACTCCTGGGAAACAAATCCATCTCACAAGGAAAAGGATCATAATCATCATATTTTTTTTACTAGAATCTAACCAGCAAAAATCCATTCCACTCTAGACACAAAACTAACCACAGACAGAAAAGTTGGTCCATTAGACAAGAAACACTATAAATAACAGAAAGCATGGGTGATCTTCTTAGGAGGAGCCTATTTGAGATTGCTGAACTTACTATGACATTGCAGTAACTTGTGGTGGCCAGGTGGCTAAGCAATTAGTATGTTTTCTAGTACCTTCCATAACATCCCAGCACTTGGTGGTTTAAAGCTCATCTATCTGTCTGTGTTTATGGATTCTGCATGTTCTCCCCATGCTTGCTGGGTTTTGTCCAAGTACTCTGGTTTCCTCCCTAAATCCAATGACATGTGGTGTAGATTGATTTTTCCATTGATTTCCCAAATTTCCCATAGTATAAATAGGTGTGTGTGTGCACATGTGGACTGTGATGCGTTTGTTCCATGGGATAGCCTCCAGGCACTCAAAAAAACTATCCTGAATTAGGAGTATAGATGATGGCTGCATGGATTAGAATAATGGTATCCGTTGATTAATATTATATTTTATACTGCACATATTTTATAATTTACCAGTTTAAAACAAGCACCCAATTATATACGCTTAAATGAGTCCTTATAAGCTGGGTGTCAAGTAGATGAAGTACAGGCAGATGCAAACGCTAATTACATTTGCTAATTAATTTGTAATTGCAACTACAGAAAAGAGCTACGGTCACAACACACATATACTATAGCTAAACTGTGGCACAAATAAAAGGGACAACAAATATTAAGCACAACATAGATTATTGGTAATCACTTGACTATTATGACATTCAACATCACCCTGCAGGGGGTAGGAAGTGAAAAACAGAAGGGACAAGATGGGGAAAGTCCAAACGTATTGTGCTAGTTTAGATAATATTCCCAGAGAACAGCAAAAACAGAAAATCAGGAAATATGTCTGATGTGATCTTTATGCTGTGAAGAGAAATTTTTACAACAGAATTGATAGTCATGGCTCTTAAAAAGGCAGCAGATACAAGTAACTAACTTGTTGCACCAAATTATGTGTGACATGTTGCTAATTCCTCCCCATGTCCTCATACAGTGCTGTGATTGGCTAGCTGAAGGTTTGTTTACATGTGCCTGTCTCCTGTGACGAGCATTATCTGAGTCAGGTCCACTAGGACGCAACGAAAGGTTCTTGCAATAAAATCACTCCCTGACCTCCAATAGCAGTTTGAGCCACACGACACATCAGCCGTGACATTATGTGCAAATAACCTATTAGATGACCTCAACAAATGCAAGGGACTCAGTGTGTCTAAATTCCGGGCCTCATCCTTCGAAGGACGTATGTGAAACTCAATTATGTCATAGCGTTGTGACAAAGGCTGTCCCATATTAAAGTTCCATTAAATGTGACCACCTTTCCCCTGAAATTAAAGGATGCAACTGTGTATACTTCACGGCCCAACATATCCCAAAATTCTTTGTGTGCAGTGGAAGAGACCAGCAGAGATGATGATAGACAAAAGACCTGATGTTGAAAATAAATGTATTATAAAAATAAAAACAGACAAAAGGATTTACATGAAATCAGCTCCCTTAAAGACAGGTTTTCTTAAAACATGGTTACACAATGTTTACCTATCTACGCCACAACCTTTTTTTTTCTTTTTTTTTAACCATAATCATTATAATTTTTATCATTTCTAATTATAAGCCTTTGTGGTCTACACAGTCAATGCAGGCCACAAGTCTACGAAGACCGCATAGACCGCATCCTTTAAAGGATGTGTCCCCCAAAATGAGACACACCCACTGTGAAACAGAAAACCGAAACTGATATACACCGAACATAATGATGCATAGGTGCATGTGATTAGTGGCATGTGACTTGTAGTGGCTAACAGGAGATGTAGTCCAGCACCTACCTGATGGTATGCTGACACATATACTGTACAATTAATGTATTTATCTGAAAAAACACTTGAATGTAGAAAAGGTTTGGAATTGCACCATACTACTAACATATCATTTTAAAAATGTGGACCACAACATGAAACAAGAAACAGATTAATTAGATAGTTAGTTGTTTTAAGAGAAAAGATAGAGTGATTTACAGGTTTAGTCATTTCTTTTGATGCCAGCTCATAGGTATACAGTATATTCTGAAAACTATGTTTTCTCAAACTGAAATTTTTCTCTTTTCACAAAAGGAATAAGGTTTTAAAGTCTGGTTAGCTCTTTAAGTAAAAAAAAAAAAAAAAAAAAAGCATTTTAAGATTCTGTGGTGGCGAGGGTCATAGTTTGGCGTTGGTGTGTGGAGAGTGAGGGTCAGGCAAGTGGGGAAAAAACACACACCTTATGAGAATGTGTCTAATAAGTGTTTGTCTGTCTGCGGTAAACTGGGGGAAGTGTTAAAAGAGTGAGCAGAGAGAGCAATGAAAGAAATATGTCCACTTGCACACCCCACTTGTGTGCTTAAAAAGCCAGGAAAATTCAAAACGATCAAAAGAATAAACTGTGACTCACATCTGGAGATGTATCCATCTTCCTTGCTTCGTATTCGCAAGGATTTTATATTAGTCTTACTGAATGCACACTACAAAAATAACTGCCTTAATCAACTGTTCGGTGTTGACTTACACCAATCAGTCATAACAGCAAGGCCCTGCCAGGTGAACTGAACAACATCGATCACCAACTAACAACTAAGTACACAAGTAACATGGTGTTTGGATCATGCACACCCAAGGCTCACTTATGCCCGCGGCAACCAAAGACCAGCCTGTCCGATCTGATCCAATGCAGCACAAATCACCAAAAAAAATAAAAAATCAATGCTGGCCATAATAGAAAGCCACTGGAACACACAGTGTACCACAGCCCAGCATGCATAGGGGCCCAGTTAATAAAGATTCCAAGGCTGCTGACCTAAAATAGAAACTCCAGATCCCAATCTGATCAAGCACTCTTGGAATGCACCAGACAAATGAATCCGATCTGCAGAGGCCCCATCCCGCAAACGACAGCACCCGAAAAATCATCTGCAAATGTCCTTGTTCCAGTCACCACAGCACACCCCCAGAAGCCGTGTGGTGCCACACCCTGAAGGAACAGAGCCATCCCAGTAGCAAAAGAGTTATTGGTTAATGTCATGGATGATCGATAAAAGTCACATTTAATTGAATATATAATAAATAAATTATTACAATAATACAAAATCACCTTGTCTGCATGCCAGGATTTATATGACTGGCCTACATAGCCTACAGACTGACAGGCTGTAACAAAGTATCACCCACTCAGTTTTCATTCCATCCTTAATAATATCTTTCATTTAAAAAATAATAAAGACAAATGACCTTAGAAAGACCTAAATTAGAATATAACAAATACTTATGCATTGTACATTGCATTGTGAATTACATCTGGAATACTCAATTACACCAAATTGTTGGTACTTGTCGTTATCTCTATATTATCTCAGTTGCAATAATGTTAACCTAATTATAGTGAGATGACAGACTATACCAAGCCAATGCTCTGTCTGCCTCCACATCAGGAACACAATCTACAGTTTTGTTCCTAGTTATAAATTTTGTACATGTACAATATCTACACTTTATTAAAGAGAAAAAAAAAACACTTTTATCATAGCTCTAGACTCCGCATGAGTCTCTACAGCTTTGTCAAAGATCATATCACAAATCATTTAACTGCTGGCATTTAACAACTATTTACAAACCGAATTAAGGCTTATATACATAGACAACAACTTAATAAAAGCATAACACTGAATGTGTGAGAAAGTGGGAAGATTCAAATTAAACATATTTTAGCTGGCTTTTCATTTAATAATAATAATAATAATAATAATAATAATAATAATAATCTCTAAAGATTTTGCATAGAAAATTGAAGGATTGAGGCATTTTCTCTGCCACTCAAATTCATGGACAGGATGGAATTCCATCATTTTACACCTGCCGTATCTTGACCTTTATCTTTATTTTAATCAAATAGAGGGACACACACCGCCTGGCTGAAAAATAAAAATCACATTCTGTACTCCAATATTTTGGTTTTGGGCCACCCTTTGCTTGAATTAGGGAACACATTCGCCATGGAATCCTTTTGATTAGCTTATGCAATGTCACAACATCTATTTCCATCCAAAGTTGCATTCATTTCTTTCCAAGATCTTGTATTGATAATGGGAGAATCAGAGTGCTGCATAAAGCCTTCTCCAGAACATCCCAAAAATTGCCAATGCAGTTAAGGTCTGGACTCCTCATGTGTGAAAATGATGTATCATACTCCCTGACCCACTCTTTCACAATTTAATTTAATGCCTGACGAATCCTGGCATTGCCAGCTTATAATATCCAGTGATAGAAACACCTGGTCATTCAGTATATTCAGGTAGTTGCCTACCCTCATTTTTAGGCGCATAACGTTGCTAAACCTAGACCTGACCAGCTGAAGCAACTCCAGGTCATAACACTGCCCCACATACCCTTACCATGATGCACCCATCACTTTAAAACAGGGTAAACCTGGACTCATCATTCTTTATGCTCCCTAGCAACCGAAGCCTTTTTTTTTAAATTAGCCTCACTGTTAAGTGGTTTTTGTAAGGGTACACCGCTGTTTAGTCCCAATCCCTTGAATTCCTTTTGCATTGTGTGGGAGTGTGG
Source organism: Leiocassis micropogon (assembly GCA_028565275.1). NCBI lineage: Eukaryota > Metazoa > Chordata > Actinopteri > Siluriformes > Bagridae > Leiocassis > Leiocassis micropogon. The sequence goes on along the minus strand of JAOVVA010000026.1, from coordinate 16,991,960 downwards.
AAATGCTCTTACTTTCAATTTTAACATAGTTTAATTATTTGATTTGACAAAAGGTGTAAGTAATCTCACAATGACCAATCAAAATAAATTTTCAAACCAGATTTATTCCTCGAAGATGATGGTCATCACTATCCTTCCAGGTTTTAATAATATGTTGGACGATTCTTAGTACTTTTTTTAAATTTTAGTACTTTTTTTAAATTTTAGTACTTTTTTTTTTTTTTGCTTAATGCAGGCCAATAATTTGAGCCTTTTGTAGCATGGTTGCTACTTGTTGCATCAGTTAGTGTTAAATGAAATAAATAAAAACTTATTGCAGGCGGAACCATATCAATCACTGCAGTAATTATCCAGTGCTTAGTTCAATCCATGTGGGGACTTTATTTTTTATTTTTATTATTTATCTTCTTTTTTTTTTTTGACCAGGCAGTGTATATAAAAGTTCAAATATTGCCTGTTTTTACTATAGATACTGAGAGAAATCTGGGTAAAATACAGAATTATCATTGCCCTTGTGTATGAATGAAGGTGGCCAAAGCAGATAGCTAATGTTTATGCTCAGATTCCACGACAGACCTTTAGAGACTTTTGTGTTCGCAAACCCAATGGCCTTGTACAGTGCTACACTTGTGTTCTTAGTCATTTCTCTACTAGCCTAAAGCTAAGTTAGCCTAGAGAAATATGACCTACTGACTTAAAATAGCAGCACTTTCCATTGGGTAAAAGCATTGATTTCTTTGGTTGCATACCTGTTTGACACTTTTAGCATAAATTAAGTGAAGTAGTTGTAATTACTAATGCCACATCAAGCACAGAAGACGTATTAGAAAAAAAAAAAACATAATATACTCAATATATTTGATTCATTTTGTTTAGTAGATGTGGAGTTTATACTGGAGGCCACAAATGCAGCTGTTGGAACATCATGAAAATTGGAAAGGTTTTAAAGGGGTTGTAAATTAACAATCAGTTGCACATGTTTTCTTTACTGTAATAAGGTCAGTTGGCCCAAGCTCTCAGTCCCAGATGATGGGACACAATAGGTCGTGCTTTATAGAGAAAATAATCAATGACAGCATAGTCTGATGTTGCTCCTATGCAAAACTCCATTAAAGGACAACACCTGATATTTCCTTTTCCCTTTATAGTCGCATTTAATGTAATGTAATGTCCACGAAATATGAGTTTATTCCTGTTATCATTTACATTATAACAGCAATTAACCCCTCTTTTTTCTCCTTAAAGTTAAAAATAAATGTAGCATGTCACATTATCATATGTCCTGAAAACGTACCAGGAATAGTGCGGGCTCTGATGGCTTCAGATATCCATCTATCTGACTGTGAAGAAGGTATCATAAATTAGCTCTTACTAGAGAAATGATAATGTGATAGAATCCAGATTTTATTTTAGTAAAGATTAGAAACACTTCAGAATAAGAGTCAAAATCCTTTGACTAAAACTAAATACTCTTTTATTATTTTACAGGATTGTACAGTAGCACAGTCCTGAGTGAGTGATTTTCTTTGACTTCCTTTGTGTTTTTGTGTCCTTTCTTATAGTGACTATTTTAAGCAAACTCTCTTTGATGGGAATTTAGTTCTAAGTACTAAAACTCTAAACAATTATTTCATTGAGAATAGTTGGTAAATCAGTGCAAGCTTGATATGGAAAGTGGTGGCTCAGATTTTTAGATCTTCAGAAGGTTGTGAGGTTCCATATTTTAACACAGGTTTCAGAGCCATTTTTCATGCCTCAATGAATGTGCCATTTCATTGTCTTTGTAGATGAGCTATTGGTGAGCGTGTTGTGAGAGTATCTTCTTACATGAGGTCACATTAGGGTAAATACCTAATTGGCTTGTTTAAACCCCAGCCAATAAAACAAACAGAAGAAGAATTTCTGTTTGTACACACACACACACACACACACACACACACATACACCCTGGGGACCCAACTGAATGTCTAAAAATGACCAAAAATGATTTTTCCATAAAAGATGTCCTTTAAATCCCAGGACCACCAAACTCCCATTTTTGGGTCCTTGAGCAAGATCCTAATTAAAATGAGTCTTTACTGCTCTAAAACTGCTCTATTCACTAATTACTGTAAGTGCACACTGACCTATGATCCTAATACATACGTTTTACAATTTATGAATTATGACCATAAGGTGAAATAACAACAAAGATGACCATGAAAAGGAAGATGACATAAATACTGATATTGGACATGTCAGTAAGCATGCATGTTTTGTCTCTATCTGCCCCTCCCATACGCTGTAGGCTATATATATATATATAAATATATTTAATGCATCTCAGAGGAGGGCGGTGACCTTAGACATGGGCCTGGACTTCAGTATACTGTACATCATCACTGCCAAACAAAGGCTGCTTTTCTCTCTCCCTCTCTCTGTTCTTTTCCTCTGTCTCCTTCTCTCTGACCTACATCTCCTGCTGGTGTAGTAGTCATGCCTGTACCATTATAGCTTTAGTCACAGCTTATTATAGAAAATGGGGGAGAAAAAGGAGAGTGGTGAACTACATTCCTATTCAATACCTGTATTGTTCCTATTCAGTAAACTTCGTATATCAGGCTAATTAACTGTACAACTCTCCTCCACCTTTCTCCTTGGGAAAAATGACTAGACCTCACCACTCCAGCCAGGGTAAAAAAAAAATGGTTTCCTTTTTTTTTATTTTAGAGATAAACGTACCACCTTAATACAACAAAATATTATTATCTCAGGACGTGAATGCAAACAAAATAAAGCAATAATGTCCTGTAATCAGAACTCAACTTTCATTATCTTTTACTCACATAATAATAAAAGACATAATCGATTTGCACAAGAGCAGCGAAAGCATCAATTCATTCACTGGCATTTTTTTTAAAGATGGAAGGAAACTGGAGAACCTGAAGGAAACACAAACTCTGCACAAACTAAAAGTACTGAGCCCTGGCCCTGGAGCTGTGAGGCTGCAACTCTACACACTTCACCACGTGAAAAAAAAAATTCCAAGAAATCTGCGTTCAGGTTTCTGCAGTCCCCTTACTCCTCAGCAGCAGGTTTGTTGTCAAACACAGATTGAATTGAAGAGTGGATTGAATGATTAACCTGCAAAACGAGAAGAAGGTTTTGTGCGCGTGTGTGTACATGTGTGTGTGTCTGACACACTCAGTTTTCTTAGCAGGTGGCAAAAAAATTCCCTCTGACATACAACTGCTGACCTCTCTCTCTCTCTCTCTCTCTCTCCCCTGCTATTCATCCTTTGGCTCCATTTCACACACACACACACACATGTACACAGCCAACTCAACCATCCCCCCCTGGCTTAGGCTCGTTAATGATTCAACCACTCTTATCTGTGTTTGGCAACAACTGTGGTAGTGTGTGTGTGTGTGTGTGTGTGTGTGTGTGTGTGTGTGTGTGTGTGTGTGTGTGTGTGTGTGAGGGTTTTACACAACACCATGGTCACGTAACCACTCCAAACAATAAGGCCCTTTCGAGCAAAGGGAGTTATGAGGAAATAGTCCGAATGTGTTATTTGATCTGAAAAGGACATGTGACCGTACAAGGTGGGTGTATGGGGACAGCGCACAGCAAACATTTATCGTTAAAACCAACTTTATGCATTTGTATATTTTTGGTTGTAGAATTTAGGGCACTATTGCATACATCTGACATCTCTATGTACTGTAAGTGAAGCTACACATCATAGACGTTTTGAATAAGCATGCTATTACAAACCAAATAGTCCAACCATCAACCCCCCCCCCAGTATATCTTGAACAACGGTCAACTTCCTAGTATTAGGACAAAGTCAACTCTCATAAAAGATTTTCTCTATTTCATGCAGTCGTCATGACACCTATACGAATAAGAAATTAGATTTCGACATAGGTGTAATTCCATAAAGTATCCCTCCCTGATAATCAAAAACGGCAGTACAAAACAAATATCATAATGATGAATTACAATTACTAATGGTTATAAAACATGATAAACAGCTTGGCTTTCTCCACCCAATGTAATTGGCAAGCAAAGACCAACACTGTCCTCAGACACCCCGTACATGGGTGGAGATCTCAACCCCCCAGTGTTGAACCAAAAGTTACGCCCTTGGATTTAGATATTAAAACCTGAAAAAAGCTATGAGTTCAAGTCAACATCAAAAATTAGACAAGATTCTACTTAGCGCTCATTTAAATAAAAACATATTTACAGTCGCTCTCAAATGTTCTCACTTGCATTTTAATTCTTGACCAAATTAAAGTCAAGTTATTCAACTTGAAATTCAAATTTGCTCCCTGTCATAAATAAACTCTAAGGACTGCACAGTTATAGACCTTACCTATGTCCGATCATAAACGGCTGAGTAAACAAAGAGAGACCTTGAACTCTGAGGCCACCGGCATTGGGGCATGTTTGAAAAATGTAAGCTGATAATACTTGTGTTTAGAAAATCAATCATATTTTGTTTATCTATCAATAAGCCTTGTTTACTGATTGATGAACGAAGTAAATAACAGATTTCATCATTGTGAAGTAAGGATTATTGAACAAAATAAAGGCAGGATGTTTAATTTTACATTCTCTCTCTCTCTCTCTCTCTCACGCACACAACCACACACACACACACACACACACACACACACACACACACACACACACAGAGAGTGAAAGAGAGAGAAAGAGAGAGAACCTTGAACCCTGAGGCCATTGAAACTGTATTAAGGGTTCAGTCAGGGCATGTAAAAAAAAAAAAAAAAAAAAAAGTGGTTGACAACCCCTAAAATCCATCATTATTTCAACATTGTAACCACGAAACCTTCTGCTTTCTCAGAAAGCGAGTGAAAGATAGATAGAGACCATGAACCCTGGATCATTGAGGCCAGTGAGATTATATTAATAGCTGCTGTGCAGCGGTGCTCAGAGAGTCAGGTTACAGGAGCAGCCTTCACCCCCCACAACCCCCCCCCCCCAAGCTTCTTCCTTCTGCCTTAAAGAGGTAGAAGACACGTAATCACTTTAAGGCTCTTGGGACTGGTTCTGTATTTCAGAAAATGCCACTGCATGTCCAAATATGAATGACATTTCAAAGATATTTCAATATAATACTGTAGCTGGCACATTGACAGAGCAGATAGTGTGAGCTTGGATTGCTGTTTGCTGGTTTCCTTAAGGTTTTCAGGTTTCATCCCACCTCACAAAAACATACCAATAGGTGGACTGGTTACGATAAATCGCTTTGCTGTGAATAATGCCAATGATTGAATTGTACTAGAGGTTAATCAACAAGCAGGTAGACGATCAAGGCTTTAAGGGCATTTCAAAGGCATGGGTGATATGAGGCGTGTTTAAGTCAAACAGAAAATTTCTTATGAATGAAGGCGTCAAAGCGATTGATAAACATTTGAATGGTGCAAACATTGAAAAAAGTCAGCAGGTCCGTAAAATGACGATCCCGAGCAAGTGCCTCAGAGCCAACTTCATGGGTTCATTCTCATGAACATTCAGTGAGTGGATTGCCTGATTCTTAAAAAATCAACAGATAACTTGTCAACAACTTGCAAAAGAGATGCATCCATCTCTGGGAACTAACCAAACAATCATTTACAAACACCACTTGCACATTACATGCCACATGGAAGTCATCGCCACATCCCCCATACAGTCTTGACCTTGCTCCAAGCCATTTCCATATGTTTGCATTATTAAAGGAGTTCCTGGGAGGCCAGGGTTTCAGCCGTGAAGCAGGCAGTCCGATCATATCTCTGGTGTTAATGAGAAAATTTCCTACCTTGCTGGTATCCAAGCAGTAGTGGAACCTAAGCATAAGTGCATTAGTGTAGCAGGGGATTATATAGAGAAATAAAGGTAATGTTGTTATTCTGCACAATTAGAAAAGTTCTGGTTTGGCTTGAACGCACCTTGTATAATAACATAATTATGTACATAGTTTATTTTATTAATAAATAATGTTGTGGACATATTATGAATAAAATTATAAACCGTGCTAACAAATGCAGTTGACGCAAACAGTGGTGATTATAGGTCACGGCTAAACTTTCAAGCTTATTTATTTTATATTATTTACAGGGAATCATAATTACAGAATAAACACAGAATAATGATTTGCTTGCATTTGGACGTGGCAGATTGTTTAAGTAGCAACAGTAATAACAGTAAAACTGCCTTATAGATCTGGGTAATTAAACCTGCTTGCAATTAATCCTATTAGATTACTGTAGTTTTTACAAATGCTCCCTTCGCGACTCGATCCTAAACTCATGCTGTAAGTGTATTTTTTTTAAATGGATGATTTAGTCAAAACCATGATTTGCTAATGTTGTAGGGCCTAAAAAGGAGAACCTTGTAAACTGTGTGTATTACGCCAACAGTCTGTAAACATAATGCACAAATTTAAAAAAACAAATCTAAACACATTAGATGTGTTTAATATTTGTATAAGTTTTGTACTTGCTAAGTTGTGCCAAAGACACCAAGAAGTACAGTAGATTAAAAAATAAGTATTTTTTAAAAACTACCTTTGTTTGGAATGTGGTTTCGATCATTTAACAGTGCTGTTTCAAGCAGGTATATAAATATCTGGTTATTTATGCAAAAGAGTTAGACCACAGGTGTGCATCAGGACTGGGTTGTTGCTTACCCAAACACAAAAAAAGTCGGTTTGAACGGCGGTTTTTACATTCATATATAAAACCTGTGGCACAAAGAAAGGCCACATTCATTTACATCGGAACATGTTGGAAGTGGTTACTTGCTTATTGACTCAACAAGTCTCATTCTCATCTCTTATTTGGAACGTCATTAACTTCTAGCCTCATAAATTCTAGTGCAAAATTTAAGTGTTTGGCCGATCGACTACACTTGGGTTAAGGGGAAACATTAAACTGTATTGTGAATGTAACTGGTTTCCCATACAGAGTGTATTCCAAATTGCTCCAAGAATCCATTGCACCCTGAACAAGACTTAACATTTTCCTTATAACCCAACTTTGTGGTTTTTTCTTCTGTAAATTCATCCCCCTTAGTGTTTGTAATATTCTTCTTATTGAAGAGGTGGCGGTCGACAACCACAGCTGCACAACAGATTTTTTTGTTTGTAATTAAAAAATAATAATGAACAAAAGTACACTGGAGAACATCTGGAAATCCGGTACACACTACATAGCAGTTAGTATAAACACAAGCAGGTCATGTGAGGGTGTTGGTGAGCATTCTTTGTGAAACAAAGTAAAAGTTTTGACAGACACAACACCATATAAAAATATAAGCTTTCTGTTTATTATATTCGCCTTAGAGCTGCTGAATTAATAACCAGATGCCAGATGCTTTGTAATGATTCATCTGTTTTCTTTTCCTTTAACCTAGCACCTGAGAGTGGGAGGGAAGCAGAGAGCGAAGAAGGGAGGGAAGAAGGGAGGAGAGGAGGGAGGAGAGGAGGGAGGGGAGAACGTCGCCATGTGACAGCGAGTTCACATGCAGCAGGAGGTAAACGTGTCAGTGTAACACAGTGTCTGAGGCCAGCGCTGTTACGTAAAGCCTAGAAACTGTGCCAAGGGCAGTGCTATAGAGGAAAGAGACACAACAGGAATGTCCACGGGTTGTGCTGCTGGATGGGGCAGTTTCTGTTTTGAAATTGCTGTAGCATTGTGTGGTTTAATATACCTGTGATTCAGTTGCACTCCTTCTTTCAATGTGTTTTAAACCCTGATTATAGCAAGGATAGTGTTAGTAATGTATCACTGTAGCGTTTTCGCTGTTAGGATTATTTTTTAGCTGATATAACGTCAGGTGCATTTATATTCATTGAATTAATTTACAAGACAAAAATCCCCGCCTTCTTGTGTTTGTCATTGTTTAGGAATGTTTTTAGGTAAACAAGGTAAAGATGATCCATGTACTTCTGGGTTTAGGTGGAAAATGAGGTTAATCTAAGGTTTAGGATTTAACCGGAGGGAACCTCCTTAACAGAGGCTGAGTTTCCACACCACAGCAAGAGAAGAGAATAGAAGCCATGACCTCAGCATGTTACCCAGCCAGAACATCTTTCCATGAAGCATTGAGTTCCTGGTAATCAGAGATGGCACAATCAAAAAACATCAAAAAAGACTTTCATGTTTCTGTTTCTTAAGGGCTTGCACGCAGATGTTAATGTTCTGTACAGAAATAGCTGCTTTAGATGAGTGATTTCCATTAAAAGTCAGAAACAAGAAAAAACACATTGAATCATTTAAATGGTTCCCTGAATGCACACTTTATCTCATTCATCTTTGTCTCTCGGTGTTAAGGATGTAGAAAATGTCGGGAACGAAATCAACGTTTAAGCACCGGCCTGGAAGAACAACACCTGTCGGAAGAGGAAAGTTTGTCGAGCCATAAAAAAAATCATGAGGTGGAAGAGGGAGAGATCAGCACGCGAAGGTGGACTGTGTGTTTTCCTCGCACCATGTGCTAGCAGCAAGCATGTGAGAGTAGAGCAATCAGGACCGGTTTGTGAGTCATGCATGCACAAAGACACGTAAGAGCTGGAGAACTGTCTGGCTGCAGGTATGCACTCTCTGTCTCACGTACATGGCCTGCACTAATCACATCACAAGCTGCCATTGAAAAACCTTTTCTGTTTGTAGTAGCAGCGTAGGAGGAATTGGTCATCAGTGTACAGTAACATTAGGCAAAAATGTGAGGTCATTTTTTTGTAGGTTAATTTTTTTAGGTTAATGTTTCCTTGCTTAACCTGCTAAGGAATCAGGACCAGAGGTTGCTTTTATTTATTTATTTATTTATTTATTTGCATAGATGGGTTAGCATCATTTATTGCTATATAAATACCTAAAAAAAATGAAAAGACCTTAATGTTAATGCAGTTGTCACAATTTTTCAAAAATTAAAAACATCAAATATTCAGAAACAATTCTAGAGTCTGTTAGGGCTCTAGGCAAAAAAATTTGCAGGGGGCCTCTTCAACCAGCATTCATCATCAAAAATCTTATTAATAATAAACAAGTTTGTCAGCCCTCAAGGGCCCCCTACTGGTCTGGGGCCCCAAGCATTTGCCTGTCTTAAACACATATTCAGACAAATGTCTTTTATAATTTCCCTTTGTGAGCTAATTAACAGTGTGGTGGGAATGATGGTGGTGGGAAGTCCATCAATATTGACTCATGCACCTGAAGTAGCTCAGTCTAGGTTAGTTCTCTTTGTGGGTCTGACGCATGTAGTCAATACTCTCTAGGAATTCTTCCTCAAATGTGGAGATCCCCTCTGCAACAGCTCAGCACCAGGTGCAAAGATTAATGGATAGAGTTTGCCAGCTGGTCGGGGTGATGGTGCAGGCCCCGAGGTTGGAATCTAGGCATTCCTCATAACGTTTCAAGTGTATCCCCGTGTGATGCAACCCTCAGAGAAAAAGTCCAGGTTTGCTAGACAGTTGTCCATTCTCACATCATGACCTACAGTACCTATCTTAGCTGAGCTTTCATAATGAGGGTCTCAATGCCTGGGATGTTAGGCTTGCACAGTAATGCTGTTTTTGGAACTCGATCTTGCCAAGTTAACTAATAATAATCTATTTATAAATATTAAAGTTATATCCATGCACTGATCACTTTATTATTATACCTGCAGGTTGATTTATTTCAGGTTGAAGTCTTTTTGTACAGAAAAAGTCTCTGCCTAACATATTAATACAAAGAAATAAAATTTCGCAAGGCAGAGTGTCTTGCGGCTTCTTTACGTCAGCCAAATACACTCCCTGTTCGGTAATCGGAAAGTGAATCACAGATGAGAAATCAAAAAAGTACATTGGATAAAGATTACGTTTTTTTTTTCAGTGACACACGACTCCAGTGCATTCAAATTCATTTATACATACCACTTCAATGCTGTTATTTCAGAGGTGAAAATAGTAAGTAATGCCAGTAAAATACTCAGTTTAGTTTTTCTAAATAATTTCTATTGGTGCAGATGTTTGTTTACATTGAGCAAGTACATTTAGGGATTTGGCAGATGCCCTTATCCAGAGCGACTTACTTTTTTTTAATTTTTTAAATAAATTTAGTCCTGTCCAATTCTTTTTCCCCGATTTTCTCCCCAATCTAGTCGTGTCCAATTCCCCTCCCGTCACC
>JAOVVA010000026.1:16967035-16981700 GCA_028565275.1 Leiocassis micropogon | reverse complement strand
TAATACCTCTCATCCCTCCCCCCTGAGAGAGCTCGGCCAATCAGCTCTCTCTGTGTCTCCGGCTGTGAGAGGTAAACGGCATCACCCGGGGTTCGAAGCGACTTACATTTTTATCTCATTATATATCTGAGCAGTTGAGGGTTAAGGGCCTTGTTGTTAAGGTCCCAACAGGGACAACTTGGTGGTCATGGGATTTGCACCTGGGACTGTAGTCCAATGCTTTAACCACTGAGCTACATCGACCCAGTAGCTTTTACTCACCATTTTGATTTCACTTAAATTTGCAGGTTAAACTTCATGCAGATATTTAAATACTAGAAAAAGTTTAAATAAATTCTGTCCAGTTGTTGATTTAAGATGCACCCACAGTTTGCCATGCAGTACATTCTGCCTCAAACTGACAAGAAGGCTATGGTAACTTAAATAACCATTCATAAGAACTATCGTAAGCAGAAAAGCATTTTACTCGCCAAAACTGGACAGCTGAAGAATGAAAAACATTGCCTAGTCTATTTATGGCATGGAATTAATACCATTTATGGTATGTTAGATACAACGTCATGATGCTTTTGACTTTAGCAGATGCAGGAAATAGGACTTTACTTCTGCTCTGCTAGAAACATCTAATAGTGATGTATCTTTCACCAACAAGTGGGTTGGTTGAGCCAGCTCTTGAATGTTTAAAGGCTGACTATGTGAGCCATGTGGTCTTTATTTTTCTATCGTTATTTTCTTTTTGTAGACCTAGCCAATGCTGTTACCTCTGCATTAAATTAAAAGGTCAAAATATCACAGACACAAACTCAGTCTGGTTTCGAGAAAAAGGGCAATGAGTTCCCATCGCTAAACGCCTGCAAAAATGCTGGTCCTGATTGCATGACTGTTGGTGGTCCATATAAAATGTTTGTTCTTTGTTTATAAAGCCTGGGACACAACAATGTCCAAAATTTCCACTGATCCAGATTTACTTACAGTAGTAGGTACAGTACGATAAAAAAAAAAAGAAAGAAATCAGTTTCAGAGACACAGTGCCAAACCGTGTTGCTTGCATATAAGGCTTACACTGCATTTTACACTTACATTACAGGTGACTTACATTTTAAGTCCTAGGCACTTTTTCAGAGATCTGTCATGAAATAGGAATACAATTTGGATCAGTTCCAGTCACTGTGACACATTTGTTCGTCTTTAGTAATAAGGTCTCCTGCGTTGTTGGTGTTCAGGTCGATGTGAATGCTGTATTATGCATAGATGTTCCTGAGACCTGTCAGATGAAAACAGTTTGAATATTTACAGCATTTTTGTTTTTGATTATTATTTTTACATAATACACTATATTTCATAATACTGTACAATATTGTATCTGGTGTAACTAAGGGGGAACCTCCATTTCAGTGCAGAAGTGCTAAAATAGCCCAAAAAAGGCTCCAAACATCAGTCAAGGTTCATAGAGTCCCATGTTCAATTGTCCATAGCTAGATTTCCCATTTATGACAACTATACCGAGGTGAATTTTATGCAACTCACCATTAAAGTTACATTAAGCCATAAAATTCTGCATAATTAGGGGCGTGACCAATTTGAGTGACAGCTGCTGCATTGAAGGTGTCACACCGCTAGCTTTAACTTTAGCTGTGCATCACTAGCTAACTGGAATCACTGTAGTTTAACTTACCACAAGTGATGTCGGAGGTGACAAGGGACAACTTTGGGTATGGATGGTATGGTTCAATTAAATCAAAGTAACATTAACATTTTAGCTAAGCTAATGCGCCATATTTTCAGAAACTGTCCATAGTCTGTTTTTCCAGAGCTTTTTCTTCCCAGTATACTCTTCATGATTACAACTCCTGGTACAGTAAGCTTGTTGATTTACACCACCCTTTGTCTGATCAATCGCTTCTTCAGCCAGCAGCAATTTGAAATCACAATACTGGAATCTTTGATTTATACTTTTCCCAATAGCATTATGATCTCACTTGAATCCAGCTGTTAGTGGTGGCCAGGTCCAAAAAATTGAGCACTGTGCAGACTCTTCATTTTCTTTGTGCTGGTATGAATAAAGAGGTTCATCACTGTTGGACATTGCTTCCCAGCAACAAACCACATTTAAAAGGTATCATCTGTTCATCTAATGACTCCCTGTCTGGTTATAGTTGTTTGGGGGAGTCTTGTGGGAGTCTGGTCAGTTGTGGCTGAACTTTCCATTGAATATCATGTACACTGTTTCCTTGGAAATAAAAAGATCACTTTGTATATTGATTTATTTTTTACATCTTTAAGAATCAATTCATATTTATAGACGTGGCAATGAGGGGTACCCTGTTTTTGTTTTATGGTTCAAATACATAATGCTCTCCTCCATTGTAAGTGTTCAAACCTAATTAGAAAAATGAGTAAAATACAATTTCTGTACTGTAATGAATGAATTAGCATCAGAAACCTAGATTACTCTGATCAGCCATAATATTATATCCATTAACATTAAAACCATCCAGGTTTTGGGTTCCTCTTGTGGCACTGGGGCGGCTCTGACCTCTTGGGGCATGGCTCAGTGTGGTGGCCCATGTGGTGTCTGGAACATGCTTTTGGTACTCCCGGGCATGGCGAGCCTTGGGTGCCTTTAATCATCAGTTTGCTGGTGTACAGTTAGTGATCATTGTTATTCATGTCACCTCTCAGTGGTCATAATGTTATTGGTGTATAAGTAACGTCTGACACAATATGAACCATGATGGGTATTAACCTTTTGCTTCAACTCTAGTCCCTTATCAGCTGTAGCGTTCTCATCTGACATTTTACCTTTCTGTTCTGGTAGCTGGTGTGATGGCTAAGATGGCAGCTATTTTAAAAAGGCCAAACTTGGTGTGACAACAAATGTGACATTGCTACAAAGCCCAGATTATTCTCTAAACAATAGAATAGGATTCAGGATGATTATGTATGGTTCTTGAGACTGTGAATTTAAATGCCAGTCTGCCACAGAGTTCACAAAATGAATTGCTGGGTCTCTGGAGTATAATTCCGACTGGTGTCAGTGCAAGGCCAGAAATTATTCTTGCCTTTTAATGCCATTAGGTAATATTTTACCTAAAAAATGTTTTCCAGATCTAGCAGTTTTAGAAGTGTTGTAGTTCCTAGAATATTGTGCAGAATTGTTTCCATGACATTAGGCTTTGTCTAACTAGAAATGTTCCGTGAAGAATGTTGTAAGAACATTGTTAAGCAAGCACTATTGTATCATATTTTAAGGATATTGCATTATTTTGTAACCTTACAGCCTAAAAGTCTTCTGTTTAATACTGCAGTGCTATTGGTGAAGGTTCTGATTCTCTGGTAGCTTAGATAGTGTTGGCTGTGCTTTTTGCATTGCAGTTACACATACAGTAAGAGATGTAATTCATGTTCAGACCAAACCACTTTCAACGCTGCAAGTCTGTGTCTGAATTTCTGCTTCCTGTCAAGTTTGAATAACAGGCGTAGAATAGAAGATATCTGGATGTAGTGCTCATTTACTGTACCTGATTGATCTGGACACTGATTGCACACCCGATAACAATACCCTCTATTATACAAAAGTTGGACTTGTAACACCACGAGCCGAGAGTAATGCTCTACGCCACTCTGAATGAACTTCACCTACCTTTACAGTACTGTATATCACTGGACTTCAGCCACAGACACATGAGTTAAATTAGCTATGGATCACATGGATCATAATTCCTCATTTGTATGTCTCTGTTTAACATCTGGATGTGTGTTGCCTGTCCACTGCACACAGTTTTGTGAAAGTTTCTCTTTGTGTAATATTTTGGGAGCAGTCTTATCTTTTTCAGCTCCTTATAGGCGAAGTAAGTACAAGGTCTGATACACGTTGCATGGGTTTTTCTTTTCATTTTTTTTTTTAAGAATACATTGTGCAGGCATGTACATTCACGAAAGAGGAAGCTGACATTATTCAGAGGGAGGGTCATTTCTAGAATGTAAGTGAGATTGTGTGCAGTATTTTGCAATTTAGTGTGAAAAATGTGTGTGTGTGTGTGTGTGTGTGCGTGATAAATATGAGTAAGTGCTATTGTTTAGTTTATAGAAATGTAATAGAGCAGCATTACAGACATTTCATGCAAATGAAGATATGTATAGCAGGTATTTGCATGGTTTTGTGACAGGCATTTTTACGTAAGTGTTCGTAAACATACACACCCCTGTAAAAGAGCTCACGTCTAAATGAAATATGCATCAAGCATATAACAAAACATCCCACTGATTACAGGGAGGATCGCATATATCTGGAACCAATGCACATATAATGACTTCCTACAACAACAATAAAACAATAAAGTGGAACTCATGATAAAACGCAGCCATCCCTTGTAAACGCCATGTGAGCGCTCTGCTGCGCTGTTTAATGATCAGAGGACCTATGTTTAATGCTGCCTAGTGAAGACATAGTCAAAAGTATACAGTAGGAGGGCTTCCTGATCAGTGGATGATAGTTTGTCTGTGAAGGAACAAAGACAGTACTGTTGAGCAGCTCTCACTTCCAAACCCTCATCGTCTGAACTCGATCCTAATGAAAGGGCTGCAGGTAGAGCTATATTTAACTAAGGACCAAATCCAGTTTTGGAATATGCAAACTTAGGAAAGATTTATGGGCTCTCTGGACTAGAGGGTATGTGAATAAACTTGTTAGCCTGACTTCGGGCGTTGGCTGCTAAGTGATTGCCCATTCAGGGCCTCTCAGTGCTGGAAGGTCGTGGCTGGCTTAGAGCCGAGGCTGAAAATCCCACTGACCTGCCAAAAAATGAGTCAGACCTTTCCACCCAGACACACCGATCAGAGTGGAATGTCAGTGTCTCTTTGTATCTCCTTTTTTTTCTTTTCTGTTCTTTTACTGTTACACTGTTTCATTGTGCTAAAGTGCATTGGTCAATGTTTTGATTATTCCTCTGACTATTATAATTAACAAGGAAATACGTACATGTGTTGATGTGCATGTGATGACGATAAGCCATATAATTATTTATCAGAAAAGCATTATATGTATAAAACCCTGTCAAAAAGCATTTGAAAAACCATGAACATTTTTATAGACATGACCACAATCTACTTCTCAGAGAGGTAAACATGGCAGACTCCTGTTCTAGATAAGTGATAAAGTTAACCTGGCAAGCTCTGTAGATCAATAGCAACAAATCAATTAGTTATATGACATGTTCTTGTTTTATATATTTACAATTACCTAGTAGTATAAAACAAATAGCACTCGTAAGCTAGTTAACCAGATTTACTTTCCACGGATGATCCATGTGGCTTTAAAACTTTTAACTTTTTGGTGTGTCAGTTTATGTA
Organism: Leiocassis micropogon; assembly: GCA_028565275.1. NCBI lineage: Eukaryota > Metazoa > Chordata > Actinopteri > Siluriformes > Bagridae > Leiocassis > Leiocassis micropogon. The sequence goes on along the minus strand of JAOVVA010000026.1, from coordinate 16,976,348 downwards.
ACTTTATAATAAATCATCCATTAGATTGAGATGATGAAAAGCTAACTATATATTGAACCGATGTTTCGGTAAGACAACTTATAGTGCAAATTCTACCCCTAGGCTATATGAACGGTCGGGGGTTCGAACCCCAGCACCGCCAGGCTTCCAACTGTTTCACTCTACTAACTTCTGTACTCATCTGTATTTGTATTTTTATCTTTACCTATATAAGTCAAAAGTTTAGACACAACTTCTTATTCAATGTTTTTTTTTCTTTCTTTTCATTGTCTTTAACATTGTATATTAATACTGAAGACATTGGAATTATGTAATCAACAAAATGTATTGAATAGTCCATTCTCTCAGTCAGCCTCATAAGGTAGTCACCTGGAATGGTTTTCCGAAAATCTTGAAGGAGTTCCCAGAGGTGTTGAGTACTTGTTGGCTGCTTTTCCTTCGCTCTCCGGTCCAACTCATCCCAAATCATCTCAGTTGGATTTAGGTCAGGTGATTGTGGAGACCAGGTAGTCTGATGCAACACTCCAGCACTCTCCTTCTTGGGCAAATAGCTTATACATGACCTAGAGGTGTGCTTGAGGTCATTGTCCTGCTGGAAATTGGTCCCACTAAGTGCAAACCAGATGGGATGGCATGTTGGTGCAAACTGCTGTGGTATCCATGCTGGTTGAGTGTGACCTCAATTTTGACTAAGTCACCAACAAAGCACCTCCATACCATCACACCTCCTTCTCCATGCTACACAGTGGGAATGACACATTCAGAAACCTCCTCTTCACCCTCTCTACATCTACGGTAAGAACAAAAAATCCCAAATTTGGACTTATAAAACCGAAGGACAGTTTTCCACAGATCTAATGTCCATTCCTTGTATTTCTTGGCCCAAACAAGTCTCTTCTGCTTGTCGTTCTTCCAAAGTAATGGTTTCTTAGCCACAATTTGACCATAAAGGCCTGACTCACGCATTCTCCTCTGAACAGTGGATTTTGAAATATGTCTGCCACTTGATCTCAGAGAAGCATATCATTTATGTGGGCTATAACCTGAAGTGCCTGAGGTGCTGTACATCGGTGGTTTCTAAGGCTGGTCTTTCTTACCTGGGATGGAGATGAACAGAGAGTCATCATGCATTATAATTTAGAGGCCTGCTCTACTTTTAGTTGTCTCAGTTGTATGCTGTATTCAGGCTACATTTCCAAGATATGATAAGTGAAATATTTGTTGTACTATATAGGTTTATACGTATGTCTTCAGGTCGTCAGCAATTCCGTGGATGTGTGCAGAACACACCAAAAAAGAGGAAAAGTAAAGTTTCAAATAGAGACATTAAAAAGGACCAACAGAGAGACACATGAGAGGCACGGCTAACTTGAAGATTTTGCAGCAGGTACATTAAGATTTCAAGGCTCACACAGAGAACATTATATGTAGTCAGGTGTAAGAGTTAATGTCCATGCTGCCCCCTTGTGATCACTTGGAGCAATCTCAGTCTGCACATCAGCTACATATTTTCCCTTAGTTCATTCATCTGTTATTAATTCATCTCAAAAACAGGCGACAGGAATAACGGAAAGCACCTAGTTAATAATGTTATTGCTGATTTCTATTTTCATCAGTCTAGCGGTGGGTTTAAAAGAATGCATGCATCGTTCAACATAATCTAAAAGTCATAAGGTCATGTTTGCATATAATGATTGAGACATTAGTCCTCACAAAGACCATAGAGCTGACACCCGCCCCCCTCACATAACCACACAGACTACACAGATGTACATACTGTAAATAATAGATGTCAGATGTCATGGGATCGTGTTGCTCCCCCAGGACTGCCGACATGGACCATTAAACGCACCAGTGTGTATATCCACAACATTGTAGCAACATCAAATCGAACATGTGACTTGCATTTAACAAAAACAGCGGATCTGGTGATGTGTTCGTAAGGTTTTCCATTCACATGTCTTAGCCTGGGGGTTTGTTTCAAAACGTGAAGTTTCCTTGAAAATTTTTGGAACAGCAAGGACATTTTAATTGTAAAGAAATTTTATTTTATTTTTGATTTACACTAAAGCAATTTTTGTTTATGATCAAATAATCAATATGAGATGACATAAAAATTTCACCTGATATTTCCATCTAGAAGTGTTAAACAACTTAGAACATTGCAACTTTTGTCTTTTGTTTGAACGCATCCATTTCTCATGTGAATTGTGGGCAAGAGATACTAAACACTGATGTACTGTAGTAGTTAGAAGCATATTCTGCAACTTGTAGAAGAAGAAATGTACTGTATATAGAATGTGTTTGGTATTTTATTACCTATTTTGTTTAGTTAGGGATTCAATAGTTTTCTTAAAATCAATGATCTCACAAAGGGATAGACTGCAGCGTGTGCCTGAAACCACTTTGTTGTAACTTCTCACAGACCAAGATGCTTCAGAGGAGTATGAACTGCACGAATCCGGTACGAGTTAACGAGACACCCTAGGTAAAGTATTACCAGTAACATTTACACTTGAGTAAAAGTACAAATGCACTTGCCTTCAAATGTACTTAAGTACTGACCATAATGTTATATTAGTGTTTTTGATTGAGGATGCTCTTATGTCACACTGGGCACAAATCTGTTAATATAAGGTCTGACATTTATTATTATTATTATTATTATTATTATTATTATTATATTATTATTATTACTAATAACCAGTGTTGGGGGATGTTACTTTAACTAATTACATTATAAAATTACTGTCATTAAAAAGTAATCAGTTACATTACAGTGTTACTTTCTGATAAAAGTAACTAGTTCGAGTACTTTTCCATTGCAGAAATTGAAAACTCCTTTGTGATTCCTCATGCATGTTGTTTAAGTCAAGACCTTTATAATTATTCTTCCATCATACATAAATTGTCTTAATAACAGATTACATTATTGAAAATATAACTAAATAACTGAGTACTTAAATGGCGGACCTAACGTGTTAGATTACTCGTTACATCAAAAATGTAATCCAAGTACTCCACTTTGTAACGCGTTACACCCAACACTGCTAATAACAGAACAAATGACATTAAAAGACATATATAAGAAAAGATTTCATTCCTGAAGATTACCCTCTAAAGAAAATAAAAACTAACACAAATATGTGATTGCCTTTACATGTTTGCTCAGATTTAATAAGGTAACAGGCAAATAGGTCATGGGTGTTGAAGTAGTGAGTTAGAGTCATGACGTTTTTTGGGCATTTATTCCAGGAGCCCAGTATTGTAGGCTGTGGCACTGATCGTGTAATAAACACTATGTGTTTTCACTAGGTAGATACCTCTAATAGGTGCAACCAACATGTCAAATCAGGCAACTAAGGCAAAATAATGTACAGTATGCACTGTATTATGATTGGGTGCCATGGTGGAGGGGTTGGCACTGTTGCCTCACACCTCCTGGGTTGAGGGTTCAATTCCTGCCTTGGGTCTGTGTGTGTGGAGTTTGCATGTTCTCCCCATGCTTCTCCCCATGTTTTCTCTGGGCAATCTGGTATCATACCACAGTCCATGCTGAGTTGGCTAATTGGCATTTCCAAATCGCCTGTAGCATGTGTGTGTGTGTGTGTGTGTGTGTTTGTGCCCTGCGATGGATGGGCACCTCATCCAGGGTGTAACCTGCCTAGTGCCCTGAGGCTCCAGGCCTCTTCAACCCTGTATAGGATATGCAGTATAGAGAAAAGTGAGTGAGTGTATTATGATTGGTGTGCTTGCTATGCTTTAGTCTTTTCTCCACCCATAAGTGACACAAAATGAAAAACATGTAGGCTTCTCACACGGCATAAGGTGTAAGGTCCAGGTTGGATTCCCAGCCAGTGACCAAACCCAGCCACAAGACATTCTTAGTGCTGGTCCCAAGGCCCAATTGGAATAGGAGGGTGGCATCTGGTGTAAAACATGTGCCAAGTGGATGGGATGGTCTGTTGTGGCGACCCCCTGAGAGTAGCAGATTTATCACAGAGAAGAAAGCAGATTTATCTCAGCCTTAGCCTCCCATTATGCTCTTGACTTTCTGGCACTAACTAAGACGTGACATACCTAGCATACTAAGCGCATAACTTACATTATAGATCCTTTCAAGTATGTGAATACCTGAGTAGTCTCTGCAATATACAGAAAAAGTCGCCTTACTTCTGGCTTGTTCTTATCTTTTTTTCTCCTCGCAAACTCATCCAACAAATCACCAAGTTCAGGTATTTAAAAAGCTCTAATTTAAAGCAGTGACAGAAATTGGATTTGTCTTGGTTCATTTTCGGTTTGGATTCGGTAGGGAAAATGATTGTGGTCTGGCTTAATGTGGTTTTATTGAAATCCATGTTTTTTATTTTTATATCTAGCTCCAACAATTAGGACCTAATTGCCTGCTCAATAGCTACAAATTCAGACCCACACTCAAAAAATGTTGCCTGAATTTATATCAGATTATGTGGCCTTACATTCATTGACTCATGTTATCATGTATGCATCATGTTGTGCATGACAATGTTATGGCATAATCATCATTCAAAGAACCCCTTGTACTTTAATTCGCCTAAACGTATTAGTCAAACATCTCCAGATCATCTGTGACTTGCGTGGAAGTGAATACTATATGCACATCACAGTAGTAATAATAATAATAATAATAAGCATACCCAAACATTTTATGTTCATTTTATTCTTTAGAGAAGTGCTACATGTACTGGATAAGCAGAAGTAGTATGTACAATAAGCCAATGAAATGCAATGGATTGCAAAGTGGGTTAAGCCAAAAATACAGTACACTATAATACAGTAATAATCAGTGTGATAATTCGTTCTCCAAATCTGTTACTAAACTCAAAGTCTGCTTCTGATGCTACTAAGAGTAATAAATTGGATACTACACATTATCTCAGAGAAATAAATCTACTTTAAACAGCAGAATCAAATAATATGTGTGGTTAGGAACAAGAACATATATCTCTCCTATAATAATTGCACAGAAATCCAATGTGTGATTTTAACCTCTTGAGACCCAAATATGTCTTACTTGATGTGCTTGGTCGGATTAGTATCTAGAAAATTTGGAGGCTGTGGCATTCATTCATTCATTCAGTCATTCATTCATTCATCTTCTATACCTCTTATACTATACAGGATTACAGGCAGACTGAAGCCAATCCCAGGAGACATAAGGCTCAAGGTGGAGTATACCATGTTAATGTTCTGGCTGATCGTTGTATATCTTTGTGTGATCCTCCTATGAGGAGAGTTACGTATAATTCTTCCTCTTTGATGACATTGTTTGAGTTCATAGTTATCAGGTTCTAACAAAGAGAAACAGTGGGAATAAGTTACAATGTACACAACAGTAAAGCCCAGGTCTCAAGAGGTTTAAGCACTAAAGAATAAATAGACATCAGTAACAGTAGCAGATTTTCTCTAAAGCCTCGGTCAGGAGCAAGAGGAGAAAAGTGCAAGACATTTCGGTGGAGTTGGTAAAATGAACAGAAACTACTGATTAGACCTCTATCACTTTTACAATGTGATGGTGGAATGCCACTGTGCCTGTCAGTGCTGTAACTTTATCTTACACACACACACACACGCAAAAGTAGCCACCCAATCGATATCACCATGGCGCTGTGCTGTGGGAAAGGAACATTGTGATCTTTAATGAGCGTCTTTGTTTTTGACTATATCTGCTTTAAAGGCAGACAGGACATCTTACTTTGATCATGTTTTCTCAAGATATGAAGTATAAACTTGCTGAAACGGCTGTGCTTATAGAATATGATCATGGAAATGACAAGTTGTTCTACAAATATGTTAAGATCAATGATATAACAAATTAGTAAACTTTTTGGGATAAACATTGCCAATGACAATAAATTTTAATGTATTGTATTCAAATATACAATACACAGCCTCATTTGCAGTAAAGGACATGGGACAGCTTTTTTGTCAAGCTGTTTTTTTAAGGTATCATATAAACAAGTTATGAACTTACAGTAACCGCAAAATGAAGTATGAATGAGCTTCAGTGAAATAGAAATGAATTCCAGTTCCATACTAAAAGAAATACTTTGAAGTCCATAAATTCTACAGCATGATGAAGCACTTGATTACGTAATTTGGTATGCAAAGAATGCAACGAGGATAGTAACCCTCAGAATGACAGAAACTGACAGCAAAACTCAGGCCATGTGATCTGTGTGTGTGTGTGTGTGTGTGTGTGTGTGTGTATGAGCTGCATTTTACACAGTCAGTATTCTCTAGCCTGTGATTTTATCTCACATTCAGATAGACCGAGCCAACATGTGGGATTAGAAACCTTAATGCTACAACCCGGTGCACACAATATACCACTAGTAGACTTTTATTAATATAAATGTTAAGCCAATTAGAAACATGTTCTGCCTCAAGTCCCCGGGTAAGTTCAATGTGAGCAGTTATTACCTTATTAGCATTATTAGAAAAATATGTGTCATGTAGCAAATAGCTACCATTAAATAAGTATAAATGTTTGACTATATACATATATTCTATGTACATTTTGTTTATAAAAAAAAAATAAACCATAACAATTTCAGGGACATTACTATACTAGTAACTATACTAGGACATTACTATACTACAGATTTTCCAGCAAATTCGACCTCTTCTCATCACGAGTTCTCCTGAGTTCTGTCATTTCGTAGACCGTCCAGCTGACATTGATGCGGAGCGTGCGAGTTGTTTCCGCTGGCCTTTTGGACAACGGCGTAAAACAAAGTCATAGTTGGCCGAAGTTGACATCGCATAAAAGACGTTGGCTTTATCTGGAATGATAAGCTCTGCAAATACAAACCATAAGAAATAATGATTACAAAATACGAACTTTAGTAGTAGGTTTTTAGAAACTTTGAACACAAGTTTTTTTACCTTTGCCTTGAGGCAACATCTGGATGAGACTGAAGTCATGGTCACTGGCGTTCTCCATGTTGTGTTTCTGCAGGGCCCTCTCAATCACCTGGGCTGTTTTTTCCTGACTAGTCAGCTATGAAACAACAAAGCCATCACGATTAGTTATAATTAGGTGGTATTTTTCTAATGTAATTTTTAATTATTTCACTATAGAGTTTTTTTTTTTGTGCTTACTGGCTGTGTTAATCACAGAAACAGCAACAGATGCTATTTTATACTCACTATTTAAAGATAACTGGTACTTTCAGAAAGTATCAAAGATACAATATGAAGTTACATTATCTGAAACACTCATACCAAAAAAGGGGTTGCTTATTATTGAAATTGAATGCTTACAGTATGTACACTAATTTAAGAGAAAAATAGGATTATAACAAAACAAACTATGGCGCCAAACTACAGTGCTTCCAGAATGCATTCACCCCACACCACCCACCCCATTTTTTTGTCTTTTGACTACAGAAATACAAGTAGGAAGAAAAAAAGATGGAGAATGCTGCACGTTGTCTGGAAATCCATCATAACATGAATAAAATACAAACGAGACACTACCACTATCAGGCCAAACTGAATGCTAGAAATCAAAAAGGGCAGTTGTCAGAGATGTGTTCAAGTGTCCTGCTAAAACACAACTTACAGAGAGAGCTCACTAGCTGAAAAAAAGGAAAACCCATGAGGACCCCAACGATATCCCATCTACATGGGAGAGTGTCCAGAGAAAAGCCACATCTGAGAAGCCATGAAAAAAATATTGAGCCATTTGGTCTAAAGCCTAAGCATAACATCTGGCAAAAACTACGAGTGGCATTAAAGACAAACCTGGACTGAAAGTATAGTACGGTGATAAGGCTCATAGCCAGGGTAAAACATTTGATTAGTGCAAAGAAGGCCGTAGGTCCACAAACTATGATTCCGGCCATAATGGCCCGGAGCCCACTACAATTGCTCTCGTGAACCTTTATTGAGTGGAACGTGTGATCTTTGAAAATTGATGCATAACTCGTTGCAATCATGCAGAAAAGATGTATCAATAAGTGGGAACTGTACACACAATCATTCACAAACACTGCATGCATACAGTATTACAGGAAACATTCCTGGGAGTTATTGCCATATCCCCTGTAGAGTTCTGACCTCGCTCAGAGCCATTTCCACAAGTTTGAACCATTAAAGGAGTTCCTGAGAGGCATAGCCTGACATGAAGCAGGCTATCTGATCCTGACTCCAGCATACTGAGAAAACTTTCTACCTTGATGGTATCCAACCATTAGTGAAATGCTTGGATACGTGAATTAAAAAAAGAAAGAAATAAAAAGAAATAAAAGTTTATGGTTTGTATTCTCGTTACTGTGCTCTATTATTCTGCACAATCAAAAGTCCCGGTGTGACTTAAACGGCACTTATAAATACAACCAGGTAGCAACATATGTTCAGATTTGTTTTTTAGTAGAAGGAACTAGAAGGTATGTGTAATCAAACTGCTAAGAAGAACCAAGCAGCCAATTAGTTGCATTTAAAGCAGAAACATGTTCCAACAGGACAATAAACCAAACACCCAGACAAAAACTACAAAGGAGTGGTTTTAAAAAACGTTTGACTTTTGGAATGAGTCAAAGTCTAGGTAGAAAGCACACTTTGTCTAAACAAGTTAAATGTGTCAGTCATCTTGGGAGTTTCCTGAAGCTTGGTGTTTTAAAATCTACAATCTACAAATTTACAAAAGTTCAGTCAATCATCTTACAGTTTCATTCATATCCTGCCTATGATCCAGTTCCTAAATGCTAGTGCAAGCAGACACGTGTCTTGTCCTGGTTAGGTGGATGTTGGTAGTCCATCTGATTGATTTCTTTTTTAAGTTTACAGAGTCTGCGGCACATCGGATTTAACCCTCTGAGTAGCTATTTTACTGACAGCTGCCAAAATAAAAGGCAAACTACACCAAATATTACAAATTTTACAAAGAGCTTACACAGGGGTAGCTAGGAAGACTAGTGACATTTTTACATGTGCTCAGACGTTGCTCTACAAAGTATGTTGTATGTTGGCGTTTGTATTTACGCAAAACATTTTATATGAAGTTATGCTTTCTAAAATATCAGTTTAATAGAATTCTAATTCTACAGCATGATTCTACTAATATAAATTTATTCATAAGACTCCATTATCCAGCAGTTGATGAATAGTTCAGAAAGTGAATGTGGATGTAGTTAAAATGGAAGCTTGGCCCTGTTGCACGTAATCACTTTTTCTTGCCTTCAATGCAAGATTGGGTCATTTAGGAGCTGGTCTGACAAAGGAATAAAATGCTTCAAAGATTTATTTATTGACCGTGTATTTGCATCCT
>JAOVVA010000026.1:16948046-16960160 GCA_028565275.1 Leiocassis micropogon | reverse complement strand
ACAGGTCTCTCTCATCTTTTTAAGTGGGAGAACTTGCACAATTGGTGGCTGACTAAATACTTTTTTGCCCCACTGTACATGCATGTCTACTTGACGAGGGAAGAAAAAACGTAGTATGGGTCAGCCTGACGGCATAATGTAACTGTAGCTACAAGACTGTAAACTATTTCTGTATTGATAAGTGACATTTATTTACAGAATGAGGGAGGGGAATAAACAAAGTCTGCAAACTGTTAGCAAGTAGGTACGAAAGAATTTAAGTTTTTTTCCTGTGACTGTGCTTTAATCAAATCTTAAAAAAGCACTATTTGAATACCGCTCACTTCTCAGTGAATCCTGGCATGACTCAATTACAGTGAGGACACATTTCTGTTTAATGAATTTCTACCTTTTAACAGACCTTACATCAGTGAAACGCAACCTGAACCTGTAGATACAGTGAATGCCTGAAACAACAGACGCGATTGGGTCTACAATAACAATCTTGTGTAAATGAAAATCAAAAGTGGGTGTGTGGCTCTACATGAAAAAAACTACGTCTTTGCTATTTAAAGCTACAGTTAACTGCCCTGACTCACAATTTTAATAGGTTTAAGGTGTGTTTTATACAGGACACAGGATACAGGATATTTCACCTATTTTATCTGTTAACATGCAATCACAGCTTGTGTATGTGTTTTCTAACCTCCACAAGGATTTCTCTGCTTCTCAACACACAGTTCTCATCTGGAAAAGTTTCACACAGGTTCTCAAAAGTGCTCTCACTTTCTCTGAAAAAAAAAAACAGATTTCAACATAGTTTAAATGAATTAACATTGCCTAAGAATGGCTCTAAGTCTTTTTCCACCAAGGCCCTAAACTGGCTTTACAAAATATTGCTGAGAAATGAAATCAAGACCCGATTCCAGGAAAGTGGTTATTTCATAGTTACGCAAATTATATGATCCATTTACCAGTCAGCTAAATGAACCCTGTAAGCGTGTGCTGGTTTAATGTGTACCTGCTCACTGCAGCCCAGGTCTTCCTCAGCCTGTAAATCGGGTTGGACTGGAGCGCAGACAAAATGGCCCTCAGGGAGGAGAAGTTCTTCAGTTGCTTGCACTCCTTTGGGAAGGAATAAAAGAAGACTGTTACACAACTAAACAGAAATTTAAGCATCTGCTTCCTGGACTGTGATGGATTGTAGTAACCGTTTGGTTCCCATCAAGGAGTAGTAACATCAGGTATGTTACTACTGTAAGTGAACTTTGTTCTAACCTGTGCAACTCGTATCCACTTCTCAATGACTCGTGCTCTCTGGTTTGGAGTGGATGACAGAGTGGAAGAAGGAGAGATGGAGGGGCAAAGCAGTGATGTGATGACGCGGTTGGTAATGGTGTTGAACTGGGAGATGGTGGCACGAATAGTGGCTGAGAGGTTTTCGTTCTTGTCTCTCTGAGACCACACACAGCCCAGACACTGGAAGGGGACCACCTTCACAAACAGCTCCTACAAGATCATACAGTAAAATGTAAAGGTTTGAGGGCTTTACTGTAGGTCATTTAGTATAACTCATAAAAAACCCACCACCACAAGCAGAAAAATTGTTTTGTATGTCACTATACATAATACTAAGCAATTGTACACCGACAAGCCGCAACTTCACTGCAAGCTGAATTGAGTAACACTGATTATGAATTATATACCAGTAACCTGGTGACAGGATCATGGCCACCCAAGGTTCATCTATGCCTGTAAGGAGCAAAAGGGAGCCTGTCTTGTCCTATCCCACAAAAAAGCCAATGTAGGACAAATTTCTGGAAAAAGGAAATGCTGGCAACCACAGAAAGGTGGAAACCACAGAACACCCAGTGGACCACAGCCTGATGTGTATAGGGCTTGGTAGGCAGATCAATGTTGTTGATGCAAGAGAACTTGTGGACCCATGCCTGAGGGGGTTTAGAGACATGGTGAACCCACACAATATTGGGCTTATTGTTTTGCGTTTTAATAGCAAATGTTTATGACTGATCGGTGTATGTACACTTAATAAACTTGTGTCAAAAATATCCTGCCATCAAGAAGCTTTTAGATTCTGATTGCAGCTGAAGTTGGTTGGCATGGGCCTAACGCAGAAGGTATAAAAACAGTCCAAAGCTTTATTCATTAGAAAGAAATTTGACTGATATGAATTCATACATATATGCAATAACCATTTTTTTGATTATTTGAGGCAGGAACACACCCTTTAGAGAATGCCAATCCATCACAGGGCTGTTATTCATATTCAAATCTATACATGAAGGAATAGTTTTATTGAGCATACAAAAGCATTAATATGCTATTATTGGGTTAATATGCTTAACGTGTAAATGCAACTACTGTATAAACACTCACAGAATCCTGTTTGGTGAGCTGTTCTGCGAGTTCTGTAACAGAAAACTCCATAAAGTCTGCCTGACTGTTTTCCTCATCTAAGTCCTTCTCTCCCTGACCTAAGTCTGGCTGCTGTTCTCCATCGGCTTCATCTTTATTCACAACATGTTCATCTTTATTTACAACATCTGTAAGGAAGGAAAAGAGACAGCCTTGTTACTGTACGCTGATATATGTTGTCGGGATATAGCACCTCTTTATAAAATAATTGACGTATATGACTCCACTGAAACAATTTTGCAAAAAATGACTGACCTTCTGCTTGAAATTTCTTGAGGAGAGCCTCATAGCATTTGGCCAGGGCTGAAAGAGAGGTGTGTTGCCTTAGCTGCAGGCACATTGCGCGCAACGAAGAGTGCATTGGAGGATCCCTGAAATCCTCAGCAAACTCATCCAACCAGGTCTGGAGTAGTGTCCATAGAGAGCTAAAAACAACACCAACAGACTGGTCACTACTGGCTTAGAACATCTGACTGCAAATCACTGAGATGTTTCTTTCAGACAAACTGGAGTAAACAGAGAATTTCCTTCATAATGAAATCATGAATCATTTTCTAATTACAGCATGTTTCAAAATGTTTAATTCCTTTTATCCTGTAGCAATTTGATAATGATCCTTTTTATATATTAAAGAATGACTATTTTATCCATATATAGCTACATTCGATCCTGTGAAACACTAAGAAAGCAACCCAGTTCCCATTATGACTTTCGATATAAACAGATATAAACAAGCGTTCCCTCACCAGCTTCTTTTTTTTCCTTTCGACATTAGAAAGCCAAAAAAAAACACAGCTTGTCACACAACAGAGAAACTACAAAGAGTGAATTCCTCTAAGGCCATGAAGACAGGGACAGCTTTAGCCCTGATTCATTTATTCATTCATACAAACGTCTCTGATAAATTCCCAATCCTTTGGCTTCTTACATACCTCCAAATTTTTTCCTTAAAATCAGATCTTTATTTTATATTGTGGAATAAGCTTTTTCAGAAAGAGGATGAGTTTTCCTTTCAGAGATGCAAACCTGCACTTTTATACTGTGTGTCTTACCTCTTATCGCACTTGCTGTTGTCGAGTTCGGAGTCAAGACTGGCTCTGTTTGAAAGAGAAGTTATACATTTATATACGTTATACAGTTATATACATTAAATAAACAATCGATTAAACTGATTCTTAAACTCTTTCTAGAAACACTTTCCTATTTATTTACATACTGTAAAACATACATACAGGCTCCATCTAGGTCTAATGATCCAAAGCATAACACATGTACTATGAAGCCATTAGCCAATTGCCTTTAGAAACACAGGATACATACTTACAGTATATATACACGAATGATACAATTCCTATTCATAGACTTAAAACTGGCGTCTGTATTGCCCCGGCCCCTGACTGTGTGGAATGTGTCTGCTTTTGGGTAAAAAGCAGATAAAGGAGGCTTCTGAGACACAAATACAGCATCTTGAAAAGGCAAGCCCTGACTGTTGTGATATCAACATCACAACAACTACTTTCGGCTCCTAAATCCACCAGGAAATGTCATTGCTGTAACAGAATGAAAGCTGTAAACAGTCCCATGGAGATCGGTCATGGAGTCTGGTTTTAAGGCAACAGTTTACTACTGAAATACCATAATGAATAATGAGATAAGCATAATATTTTTAAAAGCAGGTACACCGGGTGGAACAGAATTATCTAAAACAACCCACACACACACACACACACACACACACACACACGCACATACTGTAAAAGTACATACTGTATGCACTCAATAATTCGGTCTTACAAACAGACACATATTATGCCGCAGTTCGCAAGGCACACCATTAAACCTACACATAATAACACTCATTCAGTATCCATGCACTCTCTGTCACATACACACACCTTTGGAAAAGGAGCTCGATGAGTTTGGTGGTGCTGATAAACGTGCGGTATGTAGAAAGAAGTATCCTCCCATAGTCCTGCTCTTGGCAGCAGGGATCAAGCAGGTGATCCACCACACGGTTCAGCGTGGCTGCCTTCAGCCTCCGGACTTTAGATGTACGGTACTGAACATATGCAGAGCAGGGAGAGGCCTCGGCCGCCTCTTCTGACTGCTGTACCGGCTCCCTGCGCAGCGTGATGCCGAACACCGCTCCATCCTCAAACTCCTCACCCCACTCCTGAACTGGGTCCTTACAATAAATAAATAAATAAACAATACAGAACCAACCTTAGATTTGAGGTTATCTTGACACTATGCACACATGCATACATGATGAAGCTGTGACTATTTCTTTTAAGATGAAAATTCAAATCATGGTTTTTCAAAATCTGAGCATAATTCCACTCCTTTCATTGTTTACATTTTATACATAATACAATTTATTGTAAGGACATTGTTCAAACGTGCTATATTTTCTGATATGTTACAGCTTATTAGGAAGAAGAAGAAAAATCGAATTTGGATGGCAAAATATTGCAAAGAAATTAGTTTATATTAATACTAGTTTAAATGGGTGAATTAACAAGATAACTGCTTAAGTAGCAGATATTTAAAAACTGACAGCTGTTAATACGGCGTGCCACATACAGTACGGGGCTTTAGCAGTTAAAGATTTCAAGATTTTTGATCAGGCACCCAAATACCCCAGATTTCAATCTAATCAAGTATCCATAGAATGCACCAGACAAACAAGTCCAATCCACAGAGGTCTCACCCCACAACCCATAGCACCAAAGAATCCGCCACAAATGTCCTGTTGTCCTGTCCTCAGACACAATAGCACACCCATGGTTTTGTGGAGTTGTGCCCCGAGGAGCCAGAGTTGCCCTAGTGGCACTAAGGAAATGTACACAATATTGAACTTAAACCATATTTTGTGTTTTAAAATTATGGCTAATTGGTGCATGACTCGTGCTATAAGCAGGATCCACACCGATTACTGTGAGACAATGGACATATAGGCTTTCAATCCATTTTTATGGATTTTGTGGAGATTAGATCAAATGCAATAGGGAGCATCCACATTACAGAGTGATTTTAAATAATAATAATATTAATAATAAAAAAGATGGTGCTGCATGTGAGGCAGATGTGTATCTTCCTCACATGTGTGTAAAACTAATAACATTTCTGAACTGCCTCTGATTTTAACTGGCCTTTAAAGGGGACCAATGTCCCCTTATATTAAAATATACTTTTTAGTCATTTTTAGATATTCAGATGGGTTTCCAGTATGCATGTACAAACAGAAAACAAAAACATTAAAAAAAGAAAGCATTTCCTTCTTTTTGTTTTCTGTTTGTAAACAAGCCAATTAGATTTTTCCACTATTATGACCTCATATAAAAAAATTCCCTTCCCAGGTTGGTGCTCAGCGCTGTTGTTTTTTGGAAGGCGGGTCACAACACTACTTTTATGTAGACACTGTGATGGTGCATTTGGAGGACAAGTGAAACACTAAAGGAAGTTTGTACGTGGAGTACAGTATATGGAGTACAGTACAGGGAGTTTGAGGTACAGTGCAGTAGATGAAATGTATAGTTTTTTTTTATTTGTCAAAAATCGTATGGTAAATGCTGAGAACAGAGCTGAGAAAGTTTTAATCCTTAACATTGTTTTATAGCACTTTAATAAACACTATCCAAGCTGATTACTCCAGTTTTGATAGAAAACTGCTATAAAACCATTCTGCTAGTGAAGTTATTTTAGGGGTAAAAGGGAAATCCTGGTGTCAAAAAACCAGGCTGAGGTTTTCCTCTTTCCTACTACATCATGGAATCCTCATATATTCTAAACATAGGATTTCAACTTTTTTCCCAGAGGCCCTTCTTGTAAACAAACTTGCACTGTCCATATCTCTAAGAAACTTGGTTTAAAAAATAAAGCTTAGTGAAACAGGAACCTGAAAATATACATAATAATCACTGAAAATGCGACTGAATGCCTGATTAGATGTGATACAGTATATAATCTTTGTTGTCACTGGTATAAAATAAATGATATATTTAATAAACAAATAATAGGATAATAATGGCCTTCTTATACATAGACAAAAATGCTGTGACCAGAGGAACCATTAAAGGCACATAATTCTGGGTAGTAACCAACTTCATAATGTAGTACCAGACATAAGAAACTGCTCTGGAAAACTTGAATTTCCAAAAAACTGCAATCATGAATAGCTTAAATGAAAATTGAACACCACTGCTGTTGCACAGATTTAGAATGCACATTTGTAAATGAAGCCTTCAGCAAAAAAAAAAAAAAAAATACTTTTAACTGTTTCAGAACCATTCTCTCATAAGAACTAACTGTTTCCAACCATTTTGTTTAGTCGAACCTGCAGCTACCTGCAGCTACCGGGCTCCTTTGTTTGCAGGAACAACAGCAAGGGCTGGGCAGTCAGCTAAAAGAAGAGCAGTGTAACCCGCAGCAAACACATAAAGAGATGCTCATCACACGCTAACCCCCACAAAGATCTGGTCCAACGAGTGATGTCAGCAAAAGAGATGGTACAGTACAGGTCAACACATGAATCATGAATCTCTGCTGAGTAACCAAACTGCACACCAGCAGAAAAGCTCTTAATTAGCACTTGTGCTCTTTTAGACTACTGTTTATGGTCTTTTAGTGTCACACTAAGACAGACAGAAACAACAATAAGACAAACACAGAGGTAAAAGCAGAGGGTGGATTCAGGGTTCAACTCTTTAAATTATTTTACCAGGTCCAAGTGCTGATACATAGGGGGTTAACATAAGCGATATATAGCACGGGTAATTAAGTAAAGTAAATGTCAAATAATACTCTGTTAAGGTCATTTTGATGTTACTTGCTTGGTTCAATCATATGGTATTTGCTGTAATTTAACACAGTAGGAAACAACATCGATCATGTTTTATCTCACTAGAGTGACAGTGAGATGGCAACATATTCTAATATAAAATTTAAAAACTTCTGTTCTTTTGATTCTCAAATCTCAGGTGCAACCCATTGATCCCCAGCTCCAGAGACGACAGGAGTGTATTATACTTTCTGATGAATATGCATGAGGTGTGTCCTTTGTTTAATGTAAATGAATTAACCCAGCAAGTCCAAAAGAGCAGCGTTAGGAAACACGCTGGCACAGTTCAAAGAAACACCTGGAAAACTGAAGCACAACACCTCACAAGGACATGGTGGGTGGCATCAGAAGCAAAAGAATAAGCATGTAATAACGCTAAACATCAAACCTGTCCTTGCTCCCTGAATTTAGAACATTGCCAAGCTAGATTTTTTAAATTATGCTGTATTTTTTTTTTGTTCTGTGTAGGGTCAAAGAGGGCCTGGAGCCTATTCCAGGGAACTTCCAGGGCACTGGGCAGGATCCACCCCCAGATGAGGTGCCAACACATCACATGGCACAGTCTTTGGACTGCGTGAGGAAACCAGAGTACAAGATTCGAGCCCCAACCCTGGAGATGTGAGGTGACACCGTGCCACCGGGGTCTACAGTAAATCCACACCCACACTTCTGTAAAGCTGTTTTGTGACAATATTCTTCAAAGTGCTACACAAATAAATAAGATTGAAATTTATATTTATAGACCATTTGAATCTCAAAATACAACTTTCACTTAGAACATTCAAGCATGCTTGATACAATCAGGGTCAGGAGTGTCAGGTTCCATCTCAAGCATGCAGGTATGGAAAGAGCAGCATGAAGTACTACATAACTCTCTGAATTCTATCACTTTAGGAATCTCAGTTCTTTCACATGACACATGGATCATATGGTCATCTGACACGTTCTAGTAACATAGTTTTTCGGTTGGTATGCAAACACGCGTCTTCAATTTTACGTCATTGTCTAAGACAAGATCAGACCGTCTTGGCTGAAGAAATAGTCAGGAGCAAAAAGAGTCAAGAGAGTAAGAGAAATGGGTAGCATCATTTAGATCCTTATCTCTGTGCACTGTATACAATACTGCTAAGCTGGATAGTAAAACTGGATAATGCTGTTTTAGTGGCTCAAAAGACATTCAAAAGACATTTGTGTGCATTTCTGTTCAAATCAAATAATTAGGTCCTTAAGCCAAAGCGCAGATTCACAATGATAGCTCTGCCAGCTTCAAAACAAACTGCTTTTATACACACTGATGGCTTATACAGTATTTATCCCAGAGGGACAAAGACACAGAGTGGTCAAGCAAAGGCACATAATACAGTACCTATGTCCTAAAGACAAATCAACCATGGGCCAGTTTTGCATTGCCTTTGCGTCACCATTTGACAATGACACACAGAGAAAGAAAGCAGTGCTGCGTCATTTACACAGAAACATTATCACTATTAAAACAGCAGGGTTTTTTTTTTTTTTAATGGATTCACCTATTGATAGCACAGGTGATCTTTGTGGTAAGTCAAATAACAAACAACATTTAATGCACATAGTGTATGCTTATACACAATGCAAAGTGCACAGGCTACATTATTTAACACAAAAGAATTATGGAGCTGAAATAACATGGATCAGAGATCAGGTGGCTATGTGAATAAATAATATCAAATAATAAACATGAAACACAACTATGCTGTGGTAAACAAAGGCCAACCAGGAGCCTAGGGAACATATGCAGAGAAAAATTCAAATGAATGCAAATTTTGTGCTTAGCTCAAATGCATTCAGTCTGGGCAAAAAGCTAATGTGTGCTCGTGGCTGTCTAGTGTTTTCCTGTGCTATGGTCTAACACTAACTCTATGGTCATCAAGCAAGCACCAACTATCTCTAAATGCCCCAAGCCTAACTTCACCTTCATTTCCCAAATCCAACTTCCCTTCAACTACCTCTGAATCCCTCAACCCTAAATTCACCTTGATTCCTCAGTCCAAGTTTCCTTTCATCCTCTAATCCAAACTGCCTCTGAATCCCTCAACCCTTACTTCACCTTCACAAACTAAGTTTTAATCCCCAACCCAAACTACCACATCATCCACTATTCCAAATTGCCTTTTTATCCTAATCCAGACTCTCTCTCTTAGTCCCCTAACCCTAACTTCCCTTCAATCCCCAAATCCCTTCGATCTCCATTCATCCCAATTCTAACTAAGTTTCAATCCCCAAACCCAAACTACCACTTCATCCCTGAATCTAAACTCGGGTTCAATCCGCAAACCCTGTTTCATCCCCAAGCCAAACTTAAAAAAGTTTTTGTGCCCTCCTTGTGTTGCTCTCTCTCTCTCTCTCTCTCTCTCACACACACACACACAGCAGTGATATATGAAGGGCAGGTGTGCGAAGAGAGAGAACTATTTCAAGAGCATTCATTTCAAGAGCAACATAGATTGTGTGTCCTAATCAGACAGAAAAAGGCAGTAATGTTTATATTGAATAGCAGTGACTGTTTGGAGCAGTAGTGCATTAGAAATATGAAACAAACCCAACAATAAATGCAACCTTACCATGGTTAACTCCCATTTTCCCATCTCTGACAGCAATGTCCGAGCAGAGATCTACGGTGCAACTGTGTCCGAGTTCATATTCCGATTATAGAAAACCTAGTAGCTCTGCATTTCCCAAACTACACAACGCTCAGTATTAACTACCATATGACAAATTAAACCTGAGCTAAAGCTATATTTTCCTGGAGATTTTGGTGTTCAACAAGTCTGGTATGTATTTAAAAGTTACCCGAGTTTAATATACCGCCGAGAGATGTGACCCTATAAACCGGTATGTAACGCGTCGTGTTGTTTGTAATGTCACTGCCGCTTCTAATGCGCCTCGGTCTGTCCCGGCGCGCGCCGCTTGCCAACGCCAATTCCCACTGCACTCATCAGCGCTGCGAACACACTGTACCTGCCATCGAGGGGGCGGGGCCTGGGGAATTTCCTTCTCTCTCATTGGTCACAGCGAGCCTCGGCGCTAATATTTTATATGAGAATGTTCCGGCTATGTCCAATGAGGCATACTACCGCACTACACAGCATGCAAAGTATAGACAGGAGGTAACATTCCTCCCATACTATTTAGTATTGTAGTACGCGACTGCGGATATCCTTCCAGTATCAGTTAACAACAGTGGGAGGGGCCTTTTAAGGCGGCTTAGAGTATATGGTTTTATGCTTTTTAAAAGTGGTTATAGTATTTTAATGTTTATTATTATTATTGGTGTCATTATTATTATTATTATTATTATTATTATTAATAATAATAATAAACAACTTTATAATTTTATAGCCCCTTTCATGTGATAGTTTACACATGGTAGCTCAAAGTGCCATTTAATCTTGTAGCAAATAATAAATATTGCAAATTTACTAATAAAATTATATAATAAAATGCTATAAAATTATATAGTAAACACTTTTAATTTACATATTATAAAAAGTTATCAATTTATAAATTTTATTTCATATAAAATAAATAAAAACCTATTCAAAGAATCCAAATAATTAAAAGATCATGCAATGATTTTATTTATTTATTAAAAATTATTATTACTGATTTTTTTTTTTTTTTTTTTGCATTATGATACAAATAAAAGCTAGAGTTCTGTAGATTTTCCAAAGAGTTCGGACCCGAATAGCAAAGCTAAAGTCTGCAAAACGTCTGTATGTCTGTGTTTTTTGTTTCTGCTGTATGTAAATTGATAACTTGGGTACAATATTGCTTAAATATATACTTTTTTATATATATTTAAATATATTGCTTTTTACATATTAATGAATTCTTAATGAAGGTTAATGATAATTACAGCAACCAAACCAAATACACTGTTTGAATAAAATGCACTAAATACATATGTAACAAGAAGTGGTACAAAATTGTAAAAATAAATAAATAAATACTTGATTACATGTCAAACAAAAGAGATCAAAATATTTCAAGACCACTGCATATGCCTATACACTGTACAGAATAATGAGATAATGTGCGAAGGTTGCTCATTAGTTACAAGACATTTTCATGCCACTAGTGCATTATTGCTTGTAATCTAATTTATTCGAGTCACCCAAGCTCCTGAAGACCCCTTTTCCATTCCAGTCACTAATGGAGAGGAAAAGAAGATAGGATTTATTTTTTATGACAGAGCAAGAGGAAGTAACCCTCCCTGTAGAAGATGCATAAACTAAATAGTTAATAGTTAACAGGTTCGAAACAACATGATGACCAAGTTAATGGCTCTTTTACTATACTTTACCTATTAAATTGGGGTGCCAATATTATTACACACAATGTTTTGCAGAAAACAAAACGCCGCTTACTTTAATTTTTTTTTCATTATTTAAATATGTATTAAACTAAAACTATACTTCCATTATGCTCATAGATCTAAGCTCATAATTTCTTGTGGGTGATATTACTTTTATAGCTATATTAATATATATTAAATATATTGATACAAATAAATGCATTACCAGTGCAAATAGGTGAAGTGCCTAAACCAGTCAGTTCAGCTACTAATTCAGGAAATCCTTACGTTATCAGATTAAAATAAGCTGGCGTGTTACAACAAAGTTGTTTTTATAAAGTATTATTTTTTATAAAGTTTATTTTTAGTAGTAGTTTTTAACTTCTGTATACTATCCTGTGTTGTGGGAGCATAATATAATCTGTTCTAGTAAATACAGTATATAAACCGTATACACCGCGTTCCAAATTATTATGCAAATTGGATGTAAGTGTCATAAACATTAAATGTTTAGTTTTTAAATTAAACT
>JAOVVA010000026.1:16924094-16934681 GCA_028565275.1 Leiocassis micropogon | reverse complement strand
TAGTGACGGGGAGGAATTGGCTACACGACTAGATTGGGGAGAAAATCGGGGAAAAAGAATTGGACAGGACTAAATTTTTTTTTTAAAAAGTAAAAAAAAAAAAAAAAAGAAATAATAATTGTGGCAGATGACATATGTGCTGCTCAGTTAAATGTTAAACTCTTGTATTTAAATCAAATTTGCACCTAGGTATTGAGATTGTATCGGGAGGTGACTCGTGATTCTCATCCCTTCTGTGCTCGTCAATCGGTTTTACGCCTTCATTTACAACAAATTTTATCACAAATCCCAGTTTGACTCGAACATCCCTCGAATTGCAAAGGACTAATTTAAAATCAAATGCAGCATCGATAACATAACATAAGGACTGGCCATCCAACACCATTCTTGGACTGAAACACTCACCGCAGGGTCACAGGTGTTCCTTGCATGGATGCAATCAGTCTGATTAAACACTTTGTAAACTGCCTCATTGGATGTGGACAGGAAGCTGAACAAAGGGGTCAAGGTCTATTTGTAGCACTAGAATGGTAAAATGACAGGTAAAACAAAAACTGCTTTCTTAAAAAAAAAAAAAAAAAAAAAATTTAATCCACAATGTTAAATTGTGTACACCTGCAACAACACACACCTGTAAAATTATCACCACTATACATCAGTTGTATTTTACAAAAACTGTACATGATGTTTCCTCACAATGACATGCTTTTTTCTGGAGTTAAGCAAAAAAACAAACAAAAATTATTATACTTATTATTGTGATATAATTTATATTGATATTCTTTGCACATTTTAATGCAATACTAATGGATCTACCAGCATGTGTGCTAGGGAACCAGGCCTGTGTCATCACTGTAATCAGTGCTAGTTTGCTAGCCGTCACTGGTAAAAGCCAAATTAGCTAGCTTGAGATGCGCATGGGTATGGTATTATTGTTATTTAACTAACATCATTGGAAATTTTTTCGCTTTTCACCTGTTCTGAAAAAATATTTTGATGCATTTTTATTAGTTAACGTTAGGTAGCATTAGCTTAGCTAAGACAGCTACCATCTCTCTGCTGCTGAGAGTACTGGCATGTTTAAGGTAGAATACTTTTTTGCATGTTACACACCTTTTTATTTATCTATTATTGTTCTTATTTGAATATTTTATTTTGAACATGAAACAATATGTAGAATAAGTTCGAAAAGGAGTAGGAAGAAGAAAAACCTTAAATTTTAATACGAGAACACAGAACACAGTTTTATTAGTTCTCTTGCATGACATACAGTATGCTTTATTAATAGTTCGATGTTCAAGTGCTTTTTCCCCCCTGAATTTCAACCGGATTATGCAGTTATTTCTCCTTACCTGGAGGGAAAAAAGTGGCTAAGCTCTTTTCTGGTTGCAATTTTTACACACATTTCTACCCCCTAAAACATTTAAGATGTTTACGGTCCTGACAAAGAAATTTTAGCTTTTAGGTTTATTTATATTCTTTTAATCAGTTACAAGACAAGCTCGCTTGTATTGTTTTGTTAAGGCAGATAAAGTTAGAAAAAACATTATCCTCTAGTTTTATAGGCTTTAGTCATTGCCAAGATGTTCTTCAATCTGGTGGCATTATCTAATTATATATTGTGATATTGATCCATATGGAAAGAAAAATACTGTGATTATATATTTTCCCCATATCGCCCAGCCCAAAGTGGGAAAACGCGTTAATCCACACATGAAGCATATTTATGTGCATCGTGCGTCATAATCTTAACTACTCTTCATTTTAGGTTTAGACCCAACCCTCATCATCTGTCCTAATAATGCCAAGACAGCACTGACAAAATACAAACTGTTCTCACATATTGTCACCAAGCTCGGTGCTTGTTGACAAAATAAGTCCGATAGGGACTTAAATAAAACACAGAATCCATAGAATCATGCGTGCAGTTAAGGCAGAGCTGAAGGATACATAGCTGTGATGGCCCAGTATGCAATGACAATGCCGAGGAGAAGGAAGGTTAACAGAGGGTAAAACAGCGATGACATCACATGACCGATGGCCCTGTAAAACACAAGCGCTATGATCTTAGTTGTACAGCCTCGATTTTATTGTGCACACCATTAACTATTACGATCTCGAATGTAGGTTCATATATAAACAAAGTTACTCATTGCGTCGTGATTCATAAGAGATTAGATAAGGGCTTAAAACAACTCCACCCAATAACACCAAGATATATCCTTATAAAAAGAAGTGTTGGAAAGGGAACGGTCATCTTCTCTAAAGCGACAGTGCATTTATTATCAGAATAACACTAATTCAACATTACACGATTGTTTTTACCAAATACAGAATTATACCAAGGGGGTACGAAAAAAAAAGAAAAAAAAAAAGCAGTGATGTTAACAGTAGTCATGAAACTGTATATTAATAGCAGAAAATGATACAAGTAGTGTTTATGGAATCTTAGCCTCATCATGCTAATCATTTTCATTAGAAACTCGACGCTACAACTGAACATTATGCACGTTACATACCTGCTGGCCTCTTTAATGAGAGCAATGGCGATTAATATTCTCTTTCTGAGGAAGATGAGCAGCAGGATGATGATGAGCTCCACTATCGCCAGGATAATTACTGCAGAGACGAACAGATCAGAGCAATCAGCATATGCCACACATCTTGTAATACTTCAGCACATCACATCTGAACTAGCTAACCCTTTTCCAAAAAACCCTGGTGTCCCGATTGTGAACTTATTACCAAAGAGATACTCAATTATTCTTAACCAATGACCACGGGGGACAAAAAATTAATTAATCTGAAATGTGATCTGGACTGAGCAGCTGTAGGGACGTCAGGTGACTTACTGAAGGCTAACCAGGTCTGTCTGATATGCAAGTACACGTTCAAGTCCATCTGGAAGCCCAGCTCCTGGAGGGTGATGTTGGCCCCAGGGGTGTTCTTTAGATGAATGTACTCTACTGTGCAGTGGAAGATACCTGCTCAGAACAAAAGAAAGTAAAAGAGTGAGCAAAGAGTAATAATAAAGACTGCAGCCATTTTACACAGCAGAGCATGTGAACAAATAGGAAGATGGCAGTGACGTGCAAAAAATCATGCATATAAAGATGAGTGTTAATGTACAGCCTCACTGGTTCTGGACCAGATGACATCGTTCCATCCTACAACTTCAGGTTTAAAATAACTCGCATTATTAGATGCTTTTCTGCTTATAATGGCTGTCAAGATTGGTTGGTTGTGTTACAACCGCCTTGCTGTCATGTTGGAATTGTCTAGCTATTTCAACTCCAACCTCTCTCTCTCTTTCACATTAAGATGGCATTTCCACTTTCAGAACTGCAGCATTCTGTGTAAAACCTAGAGACTGTTGTGTGTGAACATCAACAGAGGTTAATTTCTGTGATCAGTCTATGTGCACAGGTACGTTAAAATGACTAGTGAGTGGATAAACTGGTGATGCACACGTTTCTCATCCGCCCCAAAACGTCTTAAGTTGTTCTGACAGACATTACCATATCCAATGACGAGGATGACCATGACAATCATAACCCAGACCATGATGCCAGCCAAGAACCTCAGCAGTACAATAAAGATCAGACTCAGAATTGTTGCTATGACCAGACCACTGATGAGACACAACCGAGACACAGAATGGAGATGCATCAGATTTATGTACAAGAACAACTGTGTAATATTACACATCAACTTTCATGACATGCATAATCAGATTCCACAGAGATTTCAATAATAGGTTTCATTTAATTAATCTAAATCTATATTATTTACTTACAGGATTATCCAATACCATGACACTGTGAAATCCTCAAAGATCTTCATTACCACCATTCGAGTTTCTGCAACTATTGTGGCATTCCTGCAAGCAGCAAAAACAAATTTAATAGCAGTAATTGTATTTTCCCTGAAATGGCAATTAAGCGAAATTACACCACCTAACTAACAAGCTCTTGTAGGACAGTTTTTTTTACGTTTACTCACTGCTACTTAACTGGTCACTGAAAATAATGGGTTAATTCCAGACCCTAAAGCAGTGACCAAGGTGGGTGAGGCTGTGGGTTGTTGATCAGAGGATCTGGGTTCAAGCCTCTGTTTGGCCTTTGGTCATAGCCCATAACCCCCATGTTTATATAGGATACCCAGCCACTGAGCTGCAGGGCAACCTTAGTGCCAGTCCCAAACTTAGGCAAATGTTTGGGCTGAGGGAGGAAGGGCATCCAGCATAACACCTGTGCTAATATCTTACGGAAAAAAAATCCTTTTCTCTTGGCATGATGTACAAACACGCCAAAGTGCTCTAAATACTAAGCTGTCATAGAGTTAGTTACACTTCTTGGTTTCTACTTGGAAGGGCATATTTATTCCCACCCCATCTTATTTTTAAACATTGGTTTACATTTTGAGACATTTTTTTTTTTTAAATACTGAATATTTTTTGTAACGCCACCATATAAAAGGTTTAAGAACCACTGCTCTTTAATAGCAAAAATGTTTTGTAACATTTTGTAGCACATTAAACATTAGAAGTTGTGCAGGAATTTTACTGTAGATGTAAGTGAATGCATTTAAACAAGCATGTGTTCATACTCACTTTACAGCAGGCAGTAGATCACTGGCTTGTACAGTTCCGCCCCGTCCATCCGAATAACTGGTATCGTTTCCTACCGTGATTTGATTCCCCTTTATGCCGAGAGCAGGGAAACATCTTCGCGTGACTAAGAAAAGAAAAATGGAATTGAATTAAAAGGCATGGCAAAATTATTTTCTATTTAAACCTGATGTTCTCTGGGCAACATACTCAAAGCTCACAAATATACATTGTAATTTCTAAAGACTGGGAATGTCACCCTCATTTCTTACTTGTATATGAATATGAAATACGATGAATATATAAATAAAATGGTGTATAAACATAAAAATGTATACAGGTTTCAATAGTTATCCATGTGTCAGCTATGTGTAGTATTATATTTTGTCAGTAGTCGTATCATTGTTGATGCTATCGTGTGAACATGAATTTTTTGGTGCAAATATTTTTCATGTTAATGTGTATATATTTTTGGGCCCCTCTGTATGTATCCTTTCTTGCTGTATTGACGATGATGGCAAACAAATATAGACATGTACAATTGAAATTTTATATAGCGGTGTTCATGTCAAACAGGGATTTGTGATTGAATTTTCCTGTGAATGTTCCCATGAACATTCAGTGAGTGGGACACTCATAGGAAAAACTGCCTGGTTTGATCACCAAAAGCTTTCTGTTTGTGCAGGACAACGCATGACCTCATACTGCCCATTACAGGAACTCAGTTGGGAGTTATTGCTAGATCACCTGTACTGTCCCGACATCTGGGAGGGCAGCATTTCAGCATTTTAATCAATAGCTATTGCAAGACATTTCTGCCTTCAATGTTACCACCAATATTTGGACTGGCAAAGTCAGTCCAATGACTCATCAGTTAAACAGCACAGTGTTTGGATGAGGATTTTTAATCCACTAATAGTCTTTCTACATTTAAAGCAGTTTGAAGTTCCCTAGCAAAGCTAGATCAGGTGAGTTTGATAATATGCTTTACACCTGAGGCATCCTGAAAAGTTTTATTTAACTCTGACATCGAGTACATGCATCCGTAGTGTACCTCCGGGGTACTTGTACTGTGTCTAACAAAAAGTAGTATTAGTGCACCCTACTACAACAATAATAGTCTATTAAAGATAAAACCTTACATGGTTTGCTAGGGATGACCACTGCCGGACAAATGGCTTGTTTCAGAATCTCCTGAGGTGTCTGTGAAGCAAAAGACATTTAAAATCCTTATATCTACCATGCCAAAACAGACAGCAACAAACAAACGTGGCCAGACAGACGGCCCGATTAGACTCATTAATTTATACAAAAGTGTTTTGATTTTTCATGTTCCACCTACCAGGCTGCCTGGGTCTTCTACACAGAATGTTTTATAGTAATTCCAATCTTTGGAATTAGTTTTGGCATTTAACAGAGTCATGGATCGATCAGGACAACTCGCTACACAAATCTAGAAATGAAAACAGAGAAATGCACAGTTAGGCCTGGTTTTTTGTTTAATGATCGTGCTGACTCCTAGCTAACGCTGCCACACCACCCTGACATATCAAGTATAGTTTCGCAGCACCCAATGATACTATAGCCACAATTAAAATCATCTAACCAACTAACATTTATAAATTAGAGCAGTGACATGAAACCATTTAAATTGTTTAAGCACAACCTCACACTCTGCTAAAATGCAACAGATCATTTACCAGCTCGGTTGCTAAAAAGTGTTTACAAAAGGGCACATTTGAATTTCCTGGATTGTTTTGTCCATTCAAGTCACAATCCGCACACCTTGAAAGTCAAACTTACAACTTCAGCAGCAACCGTTTACTTGGTCTTAACCATTACTCTTTATGCATAACTCATTTACGAGTAGATCACTTAAATCAAATATTCGGTCAATAAGAATAAAGGCGGACAAAACGGACAAAGACAGGTACCTGAGTGGTGGGACACTGGAACTCTAGAAGGACTACAGGACTGGCACACTTCATGATGTTAAAGTAGAACAGGTAGGGCCTATTCCTGTTTTTACAAACAACATATATTCCATAAATTATTCATATACACGTACAATGGGACACTAAAAACAAGAGCCAGGGTGAATGAATAAATATATTCTGTATTCATAATCATAATATCTAATATATAATAATAAATTTGTATATAATCCTAATAATAATAAATCTTATTTGTTCTGTTTGTGTTTTAAGAATTCAAGGTTAGCATTGAACACGTCTTGCATTTCAGCTTACTCCCAAGGAGTTCCAGCTTGACCACAGAATTCCCCTCTGCTATTCGTGGGGTAGATCACCTTCCTAGGGTCACCCTGGGACCATGCTGGAGAGGAGAAGGAAAAGACATTAGAATTGACTGCATCAGGTAATGTTTGTTTTTGCTGCTTACACAATCCAGCATACACGAGTGTTGAAGCACAATAAAGATAAATATGAGGCACAAAGTCAGGCATGGAGTAAGACTTGACACGGCATGAAAAGGTATGCGCTTTACATGTTTGAATATATTAGATTATGGTCAGAAGCCTTGTTGTGGGTGTGGCAGGAATCTGTAGGCTGGAAAACTAAAGCAAAACCACCTTTAACTTGCACCATAGTGACTCATTTAGCGCACATCAAGGCCTGTTAGCCTCCGCCATCACAAACCAATAAACATGACTGTTTCCACAACAAGCAGACCGAGCCTTTGCATGAAATTAACCACGAAGCCCAGGAATTATTCTTTAACATTTTTAATAAACCTAAAAAGTTATTGTCAAGTTTAAACTTTTCATACAAAGCATGATCATTATGAAAATCGCAAGCATTTTAAATTTCCTTAGCTGGCTGTGATCATAACCACAATGAGGGCACAGATAGCTCATCAATGTGGTTTTCCTTGTGTAAGAAAATGCACTATTTGCATTTGCACGCTGTTTTTCTCTGCCAAGTAGTTCTATTATACAGGTATAAACTCGGTCAGTTTGTTGTATGAACATGGGCCCATTATCTGTTTACACCCATAATTACCTTAACCTATACTTTGTCTACAGACAGGTAAAAACAAGAATGCAAAGATTATGAATACAGTTGTTTTTTTTTTGCCATTTATACATGGCAAGGACTCACCTAGTATCCCCACAGCGAAATATCCGACTATGGCCAAGATGAAAAGAATACAGCAAATAATGTCTGTGCAGCCTCTGAAAAGGAGAACACACAAACTTTTTCCGAATGGACAAAGAACATGACAATGTGCAGCTCAGACGAGCATTATATCGGACACAGAACAACACTTGAGTATATGCACTATGAACACATTAATCAAAGTCTATTTTTGAAAGTTTGCCAGAAGGGATCAGCTTGATGCATGAACAGGAGTTTGTTCCTTTCATGTGGACATGAGCAGTCATTCAGATATGAATCTTAAGTAACGGCCATGTTCATTAACATTTTTTAAAAATGGCCCTTCGTTGCTTCCTGAGCCGGGTCAAAGTGCATCTTTGATGACATTTTGGGAACAAAATTTGTTGTGAAAACAGTGCTGGCATTTCTACCTTTATTGTTAGACCACACCCATTTTAGGTTTAAATACACAATCTGACACATTATACAGAATACAGACGCAGGCATTGTGTTACACTCCTACTACACACATTCAGATGCTATACAAGTAGCATTGTTCACAAAATTGAAAGCAAGGCCAGGATACCATGCCTGTAAAAATGTCAGACATTTCCCTTATTCAAGGGTGAATATTGTGCCGCTGTAAAGTCAGACTAGAAACGGCAAAGAAATACAGACAGACTAAGTTTTCGGTGCTCTGTGCTGCGTCTCAAAAAGGCATACTAAAAAGTATTTCTTAGAAGATCTAGAAGTAGATTGTACACAGGAGGCACTTAACTGTTTTGTTAGAAGTGCACATGGCAAGCAATAAACTGAAAACTGTCTATACAAGAAGACTTTGAGACAAAGATTCAGTTTGGTATGACATCTGATCAAGCTGTACGGCTTCCAAGGTTTATGTGCGACTAATGTTCTGCATCAAGCATTATTAATAACACAGCTCCCATATTTTACTATTTCTTTAATAAATTAGCACAGGTCTGAGAACTCTTCCAAAGTGTGTTAATGCTCCAGCTGAAATAACGCTCAGATAATGCATTTTTTTGTTTCTCCCTTTATTCTATCCTCCTACAAACACACAGTATCAGTGTCTGCTGCTGAACCACACCCCACCAGAGAACTTCAAAGGTGAGTAAACAAGCAGGGGGAAGATATGTCTTACATGAGGACACAATCTGATTTGCACAGCCAATACAAAAAAAAAAAAAAAAAAAAAAAAAAAAAACAGCCCCATTTTTTTGTTTGTAGACATTTTTTTGTTTGTAGACCCATCATAACTGCTTCTCTTTGAACAAAATGAGATTCTTACCTATTTTGGATTGGTCCTTTAAAGCTGGGGTCATATTTCTTGGGTTCCCCTGTGAAGACAATTAAAGATACCTTAAGAGATACGTCTCAACCAATCAAAATAAAAAGTTATCCAATCGATAATACAATATTAAACAGACCTATAAACAAGAACCGCAGGACACTTGGTTTATAATGGATTTTGAATTTGATGTTTTATATTTAGGGCTGCATGATGATAGGGGAAAAAGAAACAAAGAAAAATAATAATAATAAATAAATAAATAAAATCATACTGTGTAAATAAATAAATAAATGATCATAACTTAAATTGCAATATTTAACTATTGAATGTACCATTTACCAATTAACGGCACAAATCATTTCAATTTTTTTTAAAGCATTAAAAAGAAAAACACTTAAATGACCGACACAATTTACATACATTCCTGACATTGGTGGCTCAGTTGCAGGTTTTGCAGGAGTCAAAAAAATAAACAAACAAACAAAGCACACATACTTTAGGAAAAAAAGAAAAACTTTTGCTACAGTACACATTACATATAGATATCATATGATCATTATATTAATTATAAAATGAATAATTAACATCATACTATTTTTCTTTTCCTGAAGAGTGTATTCATTTGTTGGCTGATTGATTATATATACTGTATATATAAATAAGAGAGAGAGAGAGAGAAAGAGATGCATGTCTGTATGTGTGTAATAAATTGCACAGGTCCAGTTATGCGATTTAGATTTTTATGCGATTAATTATGAGATTTTATGGAATGGACCTACTAACACCCATTAACGCAATAACAACCCACAAACATAATACATTTCCCATAAACATAACAGCTATTACATTTGCAGGAATTTGTTATGTTTTAAGTTTGTGGGTTAAAGTTTGTCTATTACATGAACCTTAAAAAAATGGTTTGTCAATTCTTATTACACAGATCACAATAAATCTCAATCTGCTTTTATAATCATGATTGCTAATCTGACTTAGTTGACTATATTCACTCATTTGCCCTACATAGCTTGTGAGCACATCGGTTATAGCCTCGAGCCTGCTGGCTGTATAATCTGTCAACTGGATTTTCTAACTTCTAATGTATTTGAGCCTGTTGTCTGGAGAGAGCACAGCACAGCACAAGCGTAGCTCTGCTCGGCTAAATAAGTGAAAATATCCGATTTAGTTAATATTAAATAAATATAATTTTGTTAAAAATATCCATTTTTAAATTTAAGATTAAAAAAAAAAAAGCATAGAGGGGCCTCCGAGTGGCGCAGTGGTAAAGCGTTCGCCCCATCATCCGGGGATTGCTGGTTCGATCCCCGGGTGATGCTGTAACCTCTCACAGCCGGAGGGCCTAGAGAGAGCTGACTGGCCGAGCTCTCTCAGAGGAGAGGGATGAGAGGTACTTTTTGCTCCCGCATTAATCACGGCTCTACAGCCAATCAGGGGCGTTTGTGAGCTCGCACACGTGGAAGGAGCGGCTAGCGCTTTCCTCCGAGTGTGTTACTCCGCCCCTAATGGTGCGTGAGCAAGCAGTTCGAAAAGAT
>JAOVVA010000026.1:16883894-16905692 GCA_028565275.1 Leiocassis micropogon | reverse complement strand
ATATATTATTTGTATTTCATCCAGATTCAGATGTGTGTAAAATGTTTTAGAATTGTTACTCTTGTTATGAAGAATTCATGGAGATGCTTCATTCTGCACTGCCCCCTACTGTCTCTTTGTACCATAAGGATATCTCTTGGATCCAAAAACAACAAACAATGGGACAAACAAAAATACTAAAGTAGACGTTAAATATTATCTTTTATCGACAACCTCCAAAAGGGCACAAAGCTAAGAATGTTCCTAATTTTCAATCATTTAGTATTTAGGATAAACAAATCCGTTGTTAACTAACTACAAAAACACAAAATCTTATGCATGAACATAAATCAGGCTACAGATCATAAGAGTATTTTTTTTATTTGATTAGACTAAAATCAGTAATTAGAAGATGACATAAAATGTATAAAATGTCTCTGGTGGATGAGCAGCAGACACATGGAGGTAGTGTTCTTTGAACCGCTCTTGTTAAGGGGTCGTCCCAACAAACCCCTTCTATTTGTACCTTTAATTTGGCACAAGTTTTACACCGGATGCTCTTCCTAATGCAACCCTTCTTATGGGACGTGCACTAAGGATACCCTGCATCCAGTACGATGTAGGAGTTTTGGGTATTGACTGGGAATTGAACCTGTGTCTTCTGCATTTCATGAATTATGAAGAATATAAGGCTGCTTCTTTTAATATTTGTATAAGATCATTACACCACATGGATGTGTCTGATCTACACAGCAGATCTCAACATTTTATTTTTCATTCACTATTACTTGAAAAATAATGACACTAACCAATATATTCCTAGACAAATCACACAATGGCCCGTAGTATAAGATTGGGTGTGTAGGTGTGTAGGTGTCACTGCAATAATCTTTTATGATCTCTCTTCTATCTGACTTAGTAAGATATAGATGGGTGGGCTTCTTTATTGTTGCGGCTGTGTGCTGAACAGGTAAAACTCCTGTTTATCAAGAACACCTTGCTAGTACCGGGTTGGATGCCATTTTGTCTTCAGAACCGCCTTAATTCTAACCCTAGGACATAGATTCAACAAGGTGCTAGAAACATTCCTCAGGTATTCTGGCTTTCTTGGATGGCAGCCTTGAAGTCATTTGAATGTGGACAGTTTGGATTTTCTTCCAGACCTTGGCCAAGTGGCTACACTTGATAAAACTTAATAAGCTTTGTATTCACAATTATTTCTACTGATATTGGATTCTGCAACTGTTCAGACTCCAAGAGACATTCTTGCCTTGTGTGAATCTACAGTACAATCCTCTATCTCGGATCAGCACTGAGCTCCTTGGACATTAACATTATACTGCAATTTCAATCCAACGAGCATTAACAAAGAAATTTGTGAGAATTTCAGCACATCTGAATTAATGTGTATATATATAACTTAGACCTTGTGTGGATATCAGATAACCCTAAATAAATTAAAGCTTGTGATCTAACTTATTGAAGTTTGTTTGGCTGTACAGTCGTTTCTTTCCCCCCCCAAAAAAAAGGCTTTTTTTTTTTTTTTGGAAACCCCAATATTGACAATGTTCATGAAGAGTCTATGTAATCATCTGACCACACCTATAAGTGTTGAGTAAAGCAACATTACTACTATAGTGCTGAGTTACTAATTGAAAGGTCACCGCTTTGAGTACTGTAGTAGTGTAGTGTTTACGGAACTAATAAGTACATGTTTACACACACATATACAGAAAAGTTTGAATGACAAATTCCGCTAAACCAAATAAATAAAACAAGTTACAGATGATCATTACACCTCTCAGTCCGTATGCACTCACTTCAAACATCACAGCTCAATTGCAGTTAATGTGGCATTAATCCAAACTTTCATACACCCATCAGCCCCAACACAAAACCACCTGTCTAATCCCACATGTGCCACCAAATCAGCCCTGACATCCATCAACAAGGATTCAAACTTATGAATCATGTATGGTGATTGCCACTGTGTGATTAATGTTTACAAAGCACATGTAAGTCTATGAAAAAAACTAATTTTAAAACTAATGACATGCAGTCACACAGAAAATGCATTCATGCACAGGAATGCATTCATGTCAAACCAGGACGAAGTGCTCCCTTAATGTTTTGAGCAGTGTTAAACATGTACGTACCCATGGATGCAATGGTTTAGTGTACACTTCTTGTTTGTCTCAACACAAGCTAAAATTGATTGTTACTTCAAGTCCGCACATTATTACATTAAAAGTTACAGATTTGTATTAGATTTTGAGCTGTAACTACGTTGATGTGCCCTTTTCCAAGTTTTTCATCTACCGGCATCAGGCACCAGCAGGTTTAGGGCAGAGCAAATTTACCGATTCTGCATTCTTCTGGTACACCAGGATTACAGCTCATTACGAGCCGGCATGTCATGACATATGAGATGGAAGCAAAAAAGTAAATTAATAAATTGACACGACACAATGAAGGTGGATATTTTTATTCAGGAAGCACCAGGCATCAAAAACCCCGGTTATCTTAGTCCTGCAACCTGCTGCACAATAAGAAAAGCACAACAGGAAAGAGAGCAGCAGAGGCAAAAGGGATTTCTGACAGGCAGGAAATTCAGCAGCTCCAATGCAACACCTTTTAAATCCTTTGTCATCTCAGGTCAGCTGATGTGCACCATGTAACAGCTCCAGAATGATTTTTCTTTAATATGTGTACTTCACAAATAGGTTAGCATCCATCACTGGGCAAATTCCAAGTACCATGTGTTGAAGAATATGCATTTTAGGGATTGATCTTTTAAGTCACCAAAGAAAATACAGTATTCTGGTCTTCCAAACTAATAGGAATCACAGCTGATTCCATCCCTTAGCAAGCACCCATTATCGAGAACCAGTGACTTCAGATTCTGTCCTCGCTGGGCATTTTTTTTCCATCCTCTCAGCAAATTTATTTGTTGTTTTTATTACATTGTTTACATTTTTCTTCACAACAGGTAAGCAAAAATGTGTATTTAAATAGCAATCTTGTAAACCTTTTTTTTTTCTTCAGGGGACCTCAGCACAGCTGCCCAGAAAGAAACCTACTCACTGCACAAAGGCTGAACACGTTTCTAGTACTGCTGTGTGTGGGCTGGTTCTTTCACTACACTTGTAATTACAGTATTTTAGTATAAGAGACACTGCTGAAGGTGAACTACAAATGACCCGCTCAAATTTATGAGAACAACACTTGCAGAGACCGTTTTGCCAAGTTGGGGAGAAAGAAAGAAAGAAAGAAAGAACCCTTCAAACTGTATGCGTCCTCACACATCACAACTACAAAGGGAAGTTAGTTTATTAAAAACAAAACAAAAAAAAGCATGTGGACAGCTGGCTATTGCAGAAACAAATGGGTACTGACTTACATAAATTAGATCTTAGCCCATACTCACACCTGCTTTCTATTGCTGATGTACTATATTCCCTTTTGAAGGTTTCTCCCCCCTCTTGCTTTTTTTTTCATACCATATTCATTTCCTCATAGGGTAGCAGATGTTAGCTGTTGCTAAGCAATAGAAAAGAAATCAAAGCAATAATAGTTGGGACAGTGAAAGAGTTAAAGATTATATTAAGGACACAAAAGTCAGAAGATCCAGTGACATCACAAGTTCTTTCCTTCCAAAACGAGGAGTACTTACAACATACATTGACAAATTGTTACTAAAAATAGAATTTCCCCAGCACACATGAACAGTTTCTGCGAGCTTAATTCACACTTCACATTTTCACAACTGTAATAAAAGAACATTATAATAAATGCCTACATAAACATGTATATTGAAAGGCATTTAAGCTGTAGATGTAAAAGTGAAAACTTTTAAATAATTTTTTTTAAAACATGAGAAGGAAAAAACTATAATAATTAAAAAAAATAAAGACGATGTGTGCTAGTTTTCAATGCTCAACCAACCAGGTAAGAAATGTAATGGAAAAAGGCAAATGCTGAGTAAAATTCAAAACAGCACCTCTTAATCATGCATGTGATTGGGGTTGCTCTTTCTCCTCAGGAAATACTCTGAGAATTAATTGGAAAAAAAAAAAAAAAAAAAAGACCGTAAACAGAACATATCACAATGAAACTCGACAACACAAGTACTTCTTTTCCTAAGCATGAAGATCTATTAAGGTGTCAGTAAGAACAGTTGAACAAATAAATTTGTTGCTGCTACTTCAGAAAAGGTGTACGAGAAAAAAAAACTGCAATGTTAGTGTGCAGGTGAGTGTCAGGTTCAGTCTATCTGTACTGGTAGTTCATGTTGCCCTCGCCTCGGCCATAGCCTGCTCCGGGATTATGGTATTGTCCAGGGTTCCCGCCATAACTCTGATTGGGTCCTTGTGCACTGTAGTTTGATGAGTTGCTATAACCTGAAAACGAAAGACATTCTAATTAGCTCTGGAGAAAGGAAAAGGTCAGTTTATAAATAGCATCATCATAAGTTTGTGATAATTATGGAACTAGGCACATATTTGGAGGTGGGTATGAATGCAGGGGTATAATATAAAGTGACTTTCTTTCAGAAATTTTTTTTTTTAAAAAGACTGCTGCTGGTGAATACAGTTTTCACCACAGAGAATAAATAAATGCAAACAACTGTAACCTGACTCCACAAGTAACTTGACATGAACGAACAAAAATAATATACCTTCATAGCCGTAGTCCTGTGATCCCGGACCTCCCGTCACCTGGGATGGGTAAGCTGTGCTGTAGTTGCCGTAACCTCCACCTGTGGCTCCACCTTGAGTTTGGCCAAAGTTCTTCTTGCCCTGGCCATAGCCCTGTCCATACTGACCATAAGAACTTTGTCCCGGGCCTGTGGGATTCTGATAGGTTCCAGGAGCTCCTCCTGTACCAGGAGGTTTAGTTCCCTGGTGCATTGGTGCCTTCTTTCCAGGAGTCTTGCCCGCTGCACCTGGGGTGGAGTAACCTCCATCATTCTGGTAATATGAAGTAAAGCCTCCTGAACCCGGAGGACCTCCTGCTGAGGTGCTGGCTGCTGGGCCTGTTCCAGGGACCATTCCTGTAGATCCTCCATTAGCGCCACCATTATTGTAGTAATCTGAACAGGAATGAGCAGTGGATATTAAAAGTAGTCATCATACTATCTACTTCAGATACTTCCTTCTAGAACTACTCCTAAAATAGAATCTGCAGACTTTTAGAGTAGTATGTAAACAGATTCAAGTTAGAAACAAAAATCCACCCTGTAAAATAGGCCAAAACAGGTACAGGGCTCTTAATTTAAAAATGGAAATGCAACCACAATACAGAAGGTAACCATATATTAAGCTAGCAGGAGGTGAGTTAAGACATTCCCAAAGTTTGTAAAAAATTATAACCGATTATGCAGTTTGTCATTCTGTTCTGTAGTGGACAATAGGCTTGATTTTGTCAATGCAAATTAAGTGAACTACATGAGGGGTAAGAAATGTTGGATAAAATTCCATTTGAAAATTTAAAACACTGGTGTTTAAGTTAAATTTAAACATAAAACAGTATAACAGCTTGTTTCCAAAATCACAATCAGTACAACCAAATGATAAAAAATTGCAACATCTCAATTATTAAATATATAAGCACATGGTGTCATTTTTATTTTAAAATGATTAGGAAAAAACATACAGTTAACAGCTTGCTTAGTATGATTTTACAGGATGGCACATTAAAAGTCTTTATAATACATCTTCAAACTGCAATTAAAATTCACATCTGAAAGTTCACACATCGTTACAAAATCAGTGATCTTAAGCGAGAGAGAAACCTGTTCACATCATTCATCTTGGAATTATAAAATACAAGTGGCAGCAGCTCAGTCCCAGTGGAATCCAGTGTTGCTTACAGATTTTTAGGGTGTACAAGAACCAAGTTCATTTAATAAAATGACACTGAAGTTGCCTTGCACAAGGATTTTCTTCATACCAACCCCCACCACCCACCCCCAACCTTTTAGTGGCTTCTGGTTATGATAAAAATATGACATGTTAGACATAGGAGTTTGAGGTGAGAAAGAGCAGAGAAGCACAGGTGCTCCTCGTGCTGGTATTAAAAAAAAAAGACAATGTCAACAGCTTAAATCCATCATTTTTCAGATTTTCTTGCCCATCACCTCAGGTCTTTTGTTCAACAAGAAAAAAAATGCCAATATGATATTCAACATACAAAAAAAGAAATAGATTTTGCAATTATTGGCTTAGCAGAGAAATGCAAACTCAACTTTCAACCATGAAGTAAACATACACTTTACATTCCCATTTTTAGTGCAGACACTTTTGACAAGCTTGATATACAGTAACCTAAACTATAAAACACTGTTACAAACACTGCTGGAATTATCTGCCTAAACATCATAAATGTAAGAATAAAAGACATATATAAATATATAAAAAAAAAAAATACAATGATTAATAATACCAGTAAACATAATATATTGATGACAAAAAGATGACAAACCCAAGACTGCAATGTGGGTCATGTGGTTCTCAAACACATTTAATTAAAGTAACAAAGGGACAAGGGGAAAAATGGAAGGTCAATAAATCCAGGGGGAAACGGAGAAGTACTCACTGTAGCCAGAGTTAGCATTGTTCCCATATCCATAACTTCCATAGCCACCTGTAAGAGGTGAATTTAAAAACATAATTGAGACCTCTTGCACGATTTTATGTAATCTGTGTAAGTAGCATGTTTCATACAATCACAATCAGAACATTAACCATTATACAAACACTGCCCAATATTGATTTAACCCCAAACCCATGGAAATGGCCACAGAAAAACAGTTATACAGTTGCAAATAAACATACAATATCAGTCAAAGGTTTGGACACATCATCTAATTCCATGGTCTTTATTCCTTTCTATTTTTATTATTGTATTGTAAAACAACCCTAAAAATATCCAAAATATGCAATAATCTTCTTTGTTGAGATGTCTCCGCTATTGATGATCTGTAAAGTCTTCATAACAGCTCTAATCTGTGGTGCTGTAAATTGGTGATTTTTGAGGCTGGTAACTCCAGATGAACAACTCCTCTGCAGCAGGGGTAAGTTTTTGGTCTTGCCTTCCTGGGAAGGTCTTCATAAGAGCTAGTTTCATCATGGTGCTTGATGGGTTTTGCAAATGCACTTGACAGCTGACCTTCATGTCTTAATATAACAACTGACTGCTATTGTTACCCAATTCCATATGTGTTATATCGTAGTTCTGATCTCCAGGATTGGTGTAGAATGTAGACAATAAAACCAAACTCGTGCCCAAACCTTTGTCTGGTACTAATGTATCTCGTAATTTGGGGGTGAGGGAGGCAAATTTCGAGATAAAGACAAAGCGTACTTAAGGCCACCGCGTCAAACCACACAGGTGAGATAGGGGTATTATACTTCTAACTACATCCTATTGAAACCACCAGTGAATTTCTGTACCTTGATTATATCCTCCACCATTATTAAACCCCCTGCCCCGGCCTCTACCGCGACCTCGTCCCCGGCCTCTGGGATTGGCTGTTGGGTCAGCAGGGGGTCCACTCATCATTCCAAAGCCAGGAGTGTGCTAAAAGAAGTGAAGTTTAAAAAAAGAAAAGAAAAACATGAGGATTGAAGCAAAAATATCACTACCACTATAGATGTTCAGACAGAGTAAAACAATGTATTTGGCTAAAATAACCATTAAAATGTCTAAACAAATTTAATAGCTGATACTGAGTGACCAAAGTAATTGCATTTGCAATTTAACTCGAAACTGTGAAAACCCCAATTGGTTATTTTTTGCAACAACAGACTCCAGCCAAAGCAGATGTAGAAAAGCCCCTTTCTGCCCTCATTACTGCCTTGTGAGAGTTCACTAGTTGCGCCGAGAATTAAGTGGGGGGAAAAAAGACAAGATTACATTACCAGTGATTTCTTCTTCTTGGCTGCCTCAGCATTGGAGCCATCTGGGAAGAGTTTTTCCAGGGCATACAGAGCTGCATATGCCTTTGCCACCTTCTTATTGGAGCCTGTTCCCTGGAATTTCTGTCCATCTATCTCTACCTGCAGAACAAACACGAGAGGATTTTATACACAACCACTCAACTACAAAAAATTTATACATATCTGCATAAAAGAACAGCTTTAACAATAGAAAGGACAGACAAAAGTCTGCAGATTTATATATTATAGCTAGATTACACAGCGCTCTCCCATATTACCAATGTGTCCTGTCCTAAGGAAAACGACATATTTGCTTATGTTCCAATGGAATACGAACTCACCTCCATGATAAAACGTTTATCATGGCTGCCACCTGTCTCAGAAATTAGCTCATATTTGAGGCCTCTACGTTTCTCATTGAGCTCCATCACTGGGTTCTTGCCATGTTTTGTCAAAATGGGCCCCTGATGCCGTGCACTCTGAAAGATAAAAAAAAAACTAAATGTACTCTCAGTTACAACAGCGAAACAAAAAGCCACAGTGTGTGTGTGTAATGGATATACAGTTGTGAAAACTGAACATAAACACTGATAAACTTTTATAAAAATTAAGCATTCTTATTTAGCTCAATATTTCCCTACATTTTAGACCCGGTCACTGAACATTTCCAGTGATCATTACCTCAGTGCTCTCAGCAGCCTCTGTGTTTGTGGGCACGTTGGGTGAAGGCTCTGTTTCAGGTGGTGGGACTGATGGCTTCACTTCTATCTCCGCAGTGGGCGTCACCACCTCTGCTTTTACTGGTTCAGCAACCTTTTGCTCCACCCCCGTGGGAAGGCCCATGTCTTGCAAAACCTACCACAAAATTATCTGTGTGTTAATAATGTTTGTGCATAGCCACAGCCCATTTATTTCCACCATATGCCAGTTAGAACAAGTAGTTTTTTTTCACAGCATTATTAACACATTCTCAACTGCCAAACTCATTTATACTTGCTAACCACATCTATATTACGCAGGATGGCTAAAGCGCACATCTTGTGGTTATTTACACGCCTTCAGAAAAATGCAGTGAAATAATTAATACTATAAATAGTGGAGGCAGCAGAGTAGCAGTGCATGACACAATGTAATCAAACTTATTTCATATCTCTAAATGTATACCTGTGTACTATACTGAATAGTTACTTAACACTATAGGTTTCATACTATTATAGTGAGCAATAGGCAGGACCGCAATTTTTTTTTCATGTGAAAGAGACCATTTCAGTCTGTTTAACACTGTTAAATGTTATGAATTGACTTGGAGACAAGACAAACAGGGATGCTTTCATATCTGCTGTGCCACCTAGTGGACATCACTTTCAATGCTCCTGATAAACATGCAAAATTTTTTTACCAATGCCATGTATGTTCATGTTATATAGATGGTAGAATTTAAATATAATTTGCTGTTTTACTATTGAATTGAATTCTCAATTTTAGTAGTCAGAAGGTGTTAATGACAATTTTGATTGCAAAGTAAATTTACTACCTCAATACCATATAATATAATAATATAAAGTCACAGACATATTTAGTTGTTACCTTTTTTTGCCGTTTATTATTTTGTCGAAACTATTTGAGCTTCATTCATTCACTTCACATATTAACTTTTTGGGATTGTGCCACTAGAACCAGTTACATAAAACTAAGACTAAAAAAATCCAAATGTTTGTTTAATTATTGATTGTTAATGTGTTTAACCATCGGTTAAGAGTAAAAATGTTTGAAATTTGAAAACCTGTTATATGTTCCTGAATAAGTAAAAATACAAAAATTGTCATTTGTAATTAGCAAACTGCTAATTATAATTGATGCATATTTTCTCAAATTTTTTGAACTCCATAAATGTTTCGATTCTGTACAACTACTTTGCGAAAATTACCATTGCTAAAAGGACTATATAAATAAAACAAACTTAAATATTTGACTTTACAATCCTGTCATGCTGCATTATGTTTTACATTATCATTCATTCTGATTTTTAGTTAACAAGCTTTAACTAATCATCTACAATATTTTTAGCCACAAAAAGAGGAAAACCCTTACCTTAACTGCTACATGAAGTTTAGCAGTGCGTTTAGAGGGACCAGAAGCCTCAAAAGTCTTGCCATCAACCTCCACAGCCATGGTGAAAACCGGCACATGAACAGGTCCAGTCTGAGAAATGAGCTTATACTGGAGCCCTGGCTTTAGCTGGTTCAACCGCATCAAAGCATTCATGGCTTGAGGAGGCTCTGCCTTTTCATCTGGAGCTGCAAATTGGTGGCAAATTTGCACTTGATTCATGTACAGCAAAGCAGCTGCAACTTTATCTTTAAAACAAGTGTTACTACTGTAGGACAATTAAAACAAAATTACATTTCTTTTGAAGTTTCTTTTTCTTCTTGTTAGGACTCTTGTCTTCACCACCCTCCTCTTCCTCAATTGGCCGTTTCAAAGGAGGAGCATAGGTTGTGCTTGGAGGTATCTGGACTGTTTAAAAAAATGCAATGCAATGTAAATCTGGCCAAATGAAACAGAACAGGATTTAATTACAAAGTACTAATTTCTGAGGACCACTAAGCAAACCTGTGTAGTCAATGGGGGTTTCAGTCTTGGGTTTCCTGGGCATTTTAGAAGGAAGAGGGTCCATGCCAAGTACTTTGTGAAGTTGCCCAAAAGCAGAAAGTCTCAGGGCATGCTGTAAATTCAAAACATGCGGAACTCAAAATCACTTTATTTATTAAATAATAAAAATAAATAATGCAAAAGCACATTCTGCAAAGATACAACAAATATTGATCAATTACCTGAGCACTCTGGGAGATGTCCTCCCGTTGCTGGGTGTCCATGTGACCAATGGCATCAGTCGGCTCTTTCTCGCAGGGATCAGAGATGCCAGAACCATCTATTAAGGTAACCAACATACGGTTTAAAATTTATAAGAAATATGGTCCCTTTATTCTGCAAGAGAAGGAAGCGTTCAGTCAGTCACCTGCCATCAGGATTCCAGAAGCCAAACACTCCAGAACTCTTCGTAGGGCTTCCCCTGCTCCCATTGGCCGATTCCCTGTGCCAATTGCTTTCTCGCACAAAAGTTCAAGGGGCTTTGAGAGAAGAGATTGTTGAAAACTAGGATTTAGTGCGGCATTAAAAAAAAAAAAAAAAAAAAGATATTGAAATGTTTTTTTTAAATAAACCACAAATTTTAAGAACGTGTCATCAACTTCGTTTGTACAATCAACATAAATCAAGGTTCCTATCTGCTACCAGCCTCAGATATAACAATATCATCCTATTTTCATGCTTCAAATAATTTTAGTCATTTAAATTCATGGAAGATTTATCCATTATCCATCCATTAGATGTTTCTTGTTCATGAGGAGCAGGCTGCCATAATGACTCACCCATCCTTTAAGAGGGGCCCAAGTGGGAACACGGGTGCAGAGATCCCTCAGGATCCGGATGACAATCACACATGAGCGCAACCCATTGGCCCTGGCCTAGACACACAAGCAGGGGAATGGAGATTACACACACTCATTATTCAAAACTACACCACAACACACAAGACCTCAAAGAGACATGATATATAGATGGCATTATTGTGTGAAGTAAAATTTGTTAAATACAAAATTATTAGGTGACTAAACAAACAAGCCACATATATGGGAAAATGATAT
This sequence comes from Leiocassis micropogon, assembly GCA_028565275.1. Taxonomy (NCBI): domain Eukaryota; kingdom Metazoa; phylum Chordata; class Actinopteri; order Siluriformes; family Bagridae; genus Leiocassis; species Leiocassis micropogon. The sequence continues at coordinate 16,894,066 of JAOVVA010000026.1, read as the reverse complement.
TAAAATAGCAAATTATGCCACAGAGCTCAAACGGCAGGAGACAAGTATCCCTGCCGTTTTGAAAATTAGTTTGGGAATTAGAATATAATTTCAACAAGTACAACAGGAAAAAAAATTCTTATTTCAGTATTCCATCACAAAAGTATTAGCTATGTCCAATTAAGCCTAAGGTGCAATATTTCCTTTTCAGGTACAGGAAGGGACACAGCATAAGTTAGTGATGGGGCAAATAGGTGTTTAATATTAAACTGTACCCAACATCTAAACAAACAACTTATGCTAGCAATAATGTGACACTTAAAACTGGCAACTTAATTAATTTAATTTGTATTAAAACAAAAAGAAGCTAGATAAAAAAATGAAAATGTTAAAAGAAATATTGCACCCACTACTTTGAAAACCTAAACAAAAATTTGGCAACAAAAATTTGACTTCTGTAAAGAAAAATACAAACCATGTGATGTAAAACTAAATGAGCTGCAATTCTGAGAACGCTCAAACATGAGACAGTTAGGATGCAGCATCGTATACCAATTATCTGGACACTGACACATCAATCAGTTAAAGTAATTAGGTGTTGACATGAAAGCGTCAAAGATTCTTTTTAAAATCCGTTTAGCAAAATGTATTAAACGGCAAAGAATGTGAGGGGAAAAGCCTGACACATATCCACACCAAAAACAATGTTCACAGCATGAAAGAAACAAAAAATAACTCGACTAAAAGATAGAATACAAATAAAGACAAGATGCAAACCTGAAACCACTTGGCGTGGCGAAGAGACGCCAAGGCAGCCAGGCATTTCTGCCTGTCCAGTACATCCGGGGGATCGTTGACTGATAGCGTTTCTATTGGCGGGTGGGATAAGAAGACAAGGTACAGTTTGACCAAGGGGTTTTTTTTCTGTCTCACGGCCAAGGGGAGGAGGCAGCGAGGGGAGAAGGGGAGGGGAACCTCCCCCAGTGGAAACAACTAAAACAAAAGCCCTTCCAATGCAAGATAAAATACAACAGGCACGTACTATATGAAGAGATTATGAACTTGTTGTATTTCCCCAATACAGGGTGTTACTTCCTCCACATGACTCCCAGTGAGTAAGAGTAATGCAGGGTGTACATGGGAGTATGTATGTGGTTAGAGGGTTTTGTGGTGTTTGGTTGAAAGCATAATGTAATGCCTCAATGGAGTTAAAGATGGCCGAGTGCATTTATGTACCATGGGGGGTAGAACCCCTCCCCTCTATCCCCTTCTATTTTTTTCTGAGGTAGCTGCCTTGCCCCTTCCGAGACAGAGAGCGTCCAGTTGGTCAAAGGTCCAGCGTCCCTAAAATTGACAAACTAGAAGGCTTGACAGAGAGAATCAGATTTTGAACCACAGTGAGAAATAGTGAGATGCACAAAAAACGAGTCCACACTGCAGCAAAACTGATGGCTTCTCGGGCCTTAAAGCAGGCTTGGCTAAAAGTGGGATCATAGATAGGGCTAGGTTTTAAGTTAGACTTAAGTTAGACCCTTTTTCTTACTACCACAGGGATTTTAATCCCAGTTCTCACAGCTCACCATGTGAACAAAAACAATTCTATGCAAACTCGATATTCTCTCCAATGCATCACCAGCAGGTCAGATCTAGCAAAGTACTTTTATTACTGACTTCCAGAGCATGTTCTAAAATTTCTCTGCTAAACTAAAGCCTATGGTTTGGAGATGGATGGCCCTAGCGTTATCTATAACCCCTTTTTCCCTTCTTCATTGAAAGAATGACACCATCAACAGATCACTACTGGTTCTAATAACCAGAGGCTTCAGTAATCCTCGCTGCTCATTTTTGCTGCAATGCAAACTGTTCCATATCTTTCTCAGTATATATACACATGCAAACAACAAGGTTTGTGATTTTTTTTTCTTAATTCTCAGTAAGCCTTCATTGAACCCTTGTTTCACTTAAAAGGGAGTGGAGCAGTTTTTTTTCTTCTTAGTTTTTTTTTTTGCCTCCTTCTGTCTTTCTTTACTGTTTGTTCTACTTAAATTTATTTACTGTGTATTGGGCCATCAAAAAATGTACATTGCCTGGAACTATGAGGCTCTACGTAGATATAAACAAGAATTCATAACATGTCTGTGCCACACCTAGCTCAATTGAAGGCCCAATAAACAATATCTAATTAATCTCTCTCTCTCTCTCAGTATAATACTACTTTTTTGGCTTGGTAGGGACTGTATTTCATTTTGATTTCTTGTCTCTGAAAGGGCAGAACCTACCTCCAGCAGCCTGCTTCTCAGCCTCCTCTCTAACAACAGGTGACGTCAGGTGAATGGTAAGATTAAGAGGGGGCTGCTTGGTGTTTTTGATCATGATGCAGGCGTCACGGATAAACTGCATCACCTCATACTTATCCTCTGTGATAAACTGAAAGGAGATAAGTGGACAATTTGCACCATGGAGAACACAATGCACATTTATTCATATACATGACTAATTTAAGACATGCCCTACCTTGAGTTGCACGCTGAGATTGTCGGCTACTCTCTTCAGGAGTGTGGCTGTGGGTTTGTCCTTACAGAGCAGCACAAGCTCCAGATCCAGATCACCCTTAAGCAGCAGGCCTTTGGCCACCAGACCCACCCTCATCACACCACGCAGGGAGCGCGTGGTCTGCTCTGATGATTTGGGCTCACTGCAACAAAAAGCAGTAAAACTTACAATAAACAGCAACAGAGAAAGAGAAAAATACAAAAGTTCACTATATAATAGGGAGGTAATGAAAAACACTACTCAGAATAAACTGATATCTTGTTACAAAATAATTGATAAATAGCTGGATAAAAGCTTTAGAAGATTTATTTAATGCATGTATATAATATACATACATTAAATAAATATAAATTAATTATATATACACACACACACAGACACAAATACATACATACATACACACATTCACTGACAAGCATGCTACAGACAGCTGATATGTAAAGTCTACATTACCTTTTTTTTCATATTTGGAGCTACATTAGATATAAATTCAGAATAAAGCCCTACAACCTTCCAGAAGCATCTCCTTTTCTCACCTCTCTTTATCTCCATCTTTTTCAGACTCTGTGGGATTCGATTTCACACATCCCCTTTCCTGCTCGTCCAGCCAATCAGAAACGGCCTTAAGGGCACGCTCTGTGTGAGAGACCATATTCTGCACAGCCTCCAGCTCCTCTTGAGTGGGGTAGATAGCGGAGTGCTTGGCCATTACATGGCGGTCATCGTTCATAAAGACACGCATGGAGCGAAGACGGATAGGAGGAGGCTGGATGGGAAAGAAAAACGAGCAAAAGAAAAAAAATTAAGGGAACTTGCAGCATGTGAAAACAACTATATAAATGTAGACAATTACAATTCACCAGCCAGCAAAAAAGAAGAATCAAAGCAGAATAGGTTTTTACCATATTTAAAATGACAGTGTTAATCTCGGTCCAGACAGATGGAAATGTTGCTCTTGTCTGTGGAAAAAAAAAGATTAAATGTACTTTACCAACATGTAATTCTCCTCCATAATGAGAGCTAAAACATAATGAAATATATACTAATAAACTTAACCAAAAGCTTGTATGAGCTAAAGAATTACACAAAAAAAAAATCTCCTTTTTTCTGCATTGAATCATCTGTTAGCATGCAGTCTCCCCACGAATACTTTATTGCCTCCTCACAGACACAAGCAGTTTCAGTGCAGTTTTAGGAAAGCATGAAGACTCAGGAGAACAACTGGATCACTGAGTGACTCAGCCTGCATGGCACTCTGCAGCACATCTCTCTAGCAACGCCACTGCTTTCGTCACCTCGTACACAGAGGCAGCCCAGCAATACAGGGTAAAAATAGCAGGCAGTTCATTTAATAGGCTGATGAAGAATGTGCCTGTATCTTTGTTTACCACTTGATTAAAAAGACCACCAAAATTGCAAAGGACAATCCAAAAAAAGAGAGAATTGTATTGGGAACTAACCTGACGATTTTAAAAAATCTCAACACTAACTTTAAACCCTTAAAATCTTATGTGACTAAACATTGTTAAGTAAACACTGAACATGCAGTAAACCTCCTACAGTTTTGGTGACTCAACTGGTAAATGGATAGCTAGTTTTTTACGGCCCAAGCACTATAGGGTGCGCAGGACCCTCTTGTTTTCCTGAAGATTTTTTTTGGGCATCTTAACATGCAGACAGAAAATTGGCAGACAGGTTGGAATCTGTTGCCATTAGGATGCCTGAGAATTGCGTGGCCCGGGGCCCCCACACAAGATTTTGCTGGATAGCTCATACACACTTTCATGTAGGGGCACGAAACTCGGTACACATTTAGAGCTCATTGAGCTGAACAACTTTCGCATGTCATGGGCTCAACCCAACAGGACGCCGGTTATTTTGGGTCGTTCACAAAAATGCACCCGATGGATTTTGATATACTCGTCCTATGGAATTTATACGATCGTCACCAAACTGGGGATGTGATCTAAAGACATTGAGGATGCAAAATTGCGGAGGGTTTTTTTTTTTCAAACGGGTCAGCTGTGATAATGTCTTAAACTTATGCTGAAAAATGATGAATAACTTTCTGTATGGCATTATATTGAGTGACATTATATTCAGTGACAGGTTCAGTGACATCACATTGAGGAACATCATAGTGTGATGCTTTTCTACCAGCATCTGCGGTCTACTCAACACACACGTACACATCACAAATGTTAACACACACACATCTCACACACACACAAACACATACATACACACACATTACAAATGTTAACACTCACACGCATGCACACACACACACAAACAAGACACATGTCTCACACACTGACTTTGACACAATCTGGTAACTTTAGCATCTTCAACAAGGCAGCAAAACTTGTAAACATAGGATTTTACATTCAGAGCAAGAATGGGGCAGAGCCATGTTGGGGCACAGAGGGAGGGGGCGGGGCTATTCAGGGACAAATGAATTGGGGCCGGGGCAGAGACACAGTGGGAGAGGGGGCGGGGCAACGTGGAGACGGAGAAGAGAATCAAATACAGTACTGGCTTACTGCTATTGGTGCCAGGACCGATTATATAATTCCTATGTTATGGCATCAGAAAAGCCCACATTGACAATCTGGACGTTTTACATCGCGGCCATAAAAAAATACAAAATACATAAATCTGTAGATTTTCCTTTCGGATAGAGAAGAAATATACCTACATCCCCGCTATTGTTAAGTACAGAAAATTATCTATACATCCTAGGAAACAGCAAAGCTGGGTCATGTGTGTTAAACCGCTTTAATGCCGTGCACAATACACACTCCACAGCTGACCGGGCTGAACCGTGACACGAGCGGCCATTTTCACACCGTTAATCTGCACCGCGGGACAAAACTGAAGAGCACCGGAACCCCACAGGTATCCTAATAATCTCATCATGCCGGTACAATCTCGGGTGATGATGAGGAATATTACACGCGTTAACCGCGTACACTGTGATTAGTTTATTTAACAGAAGAGCGTTGCTAAGCGAACGTTTCCGGCTGAGCTGCTTAATCGCCGGAAACCGAAATCCCAAGCATACACCGGTTTTACGTTAAATTATTTTTCTAATATAAATTAATACTACCCGAACCCTAAGCCAGTTATAATCTAATTATTCTGAGTAAATAATCAGAAGCTAGCTAGGCTACAATGCTTACAGCATACACAAGCTTAAACAAAGGCAGGCCGAGAGGTAGCTGTGCAGCGCGTGCTAACTAGCTAGCGTAAGGGCCTAGCGGTTTCGTTAGCATTAATGCTTTCCGGGAGGAGGGTGCGAAGAAAGAGAAACGCAACGATAAAACTGAGTTATTCCTAAAATTTAGCTGTTTATATTTACTATTAAATAAATAACAGAAAACCATCTCACCGGTACAGTAGGGTGTGTGTATCTTTCTGCTCGGCTTAGCGGACTCACTGGCCTGCACCTCTCTCCCAGAGACCAGACGCTCCAAAGCAGAGAACGCGATTAGCCGAAACGAGTCACGTGATCGCGGTTTAGCCAATTATTAGTGTTCTCTCTACCGAGATGCAGATGAAGCTCGTGCAGATCAGCATATTTTTTATTATTTCACTAGGGGGAAAAGAGCAATAAACGCATCCCCACAAACTCATCTACTGACAAAACATGTAACGCTCTTATTTATTTACTCTTATGTGTAGACTCAGGCCCTATAATGCAGTGTATCACTAATCCAATCTTTTACAAAGCCTAATTCATTTCCATTATGCCTTTTTTCAATATCTTTCAATCTATTCCACCTGTTTTTTTATGTTATATTGTCACACAATTCACTCCCTTGATGTATTCATAATGTACATTTAAGTTCAATTCCAATACATTGATGACATGTGTTATTGGTCTGATAAATTGGCTTTTGTTAGGTGTATTCCCCTGGACTAAGTGTCCCATTCCCTAAAAGTTTGACACTCAAATTTGTGGGTACAAAAACACTAATACACACACACATAACCTGAAAAGAAAAGAAAAATAAAATACATACCACTGCAAAGTAAGCCCTTCATTACACTGACCTTGCATTGCACATTTGTTTTGGACATGTGATTATTCAGAAAAAAGGGTCAGACATCCTTGTTTTTAATCCAAAAAATGTTTCCGGAGTTTTTAAAAAAAAAACATTTATTTTGCTTCTTTGACTACATGTAGGAGGAGGAGGAGGATAAATATATCATCAAATACTAGTATTTTAATAGTAATAGTCATTGACAGGAAAATATTTTTTAGAAATAGTATTATTTAAAAATATCAAAAATCCCTCCGGCCCGGTTTATCAAAATCCATCGGGTGCGAATGACCCAAAATAACCGGCCTCTTGTTGAGTTGAGCCCAGTACATGTAGTGCGAAAGTTGTTCAGCTCAATGAGCTCTAAATGTGTACAGAGTTTCGTGTGCCTACTTGAAAGTGTGTATGAGCTATCCAGCAAAATCTTGTGTGGGGGCCCCTGGGGGCCCCAGGCCACGTGACTCTCAGGCATCCTAATGGCAGCAGATTCCAACCTGTCATGAGTTTTTGAGCATGTTAAGACACCCAAAAAGTCCAAAAGGGTGGGGGAAAAAAATAATCTTTAGGAAAACAAGAGGGTCCTATAGTGCTTGGGCCCTAACAATAGCAACAACAACAATAATAATAATAATAATAATAATAATAATGCTTTTTTAAGAAGAAGAAATAACAATAATAATAATAATAATAATAATAATATATTGTGTATATATATATATATATATATTTTAATGAAGAAGAAGACGCGTTGCACCGTTGACGTCACATCCGGTCTCTCCCTCTCATACAGCAGCAGAGGCTTTGAGCATGGCGGACACCGGTGTATTAGAATCGCTCTTGCGGCTACTGGAAAAGGCTGACGGTGGTATTGACAGCCAGGATGTGGCGGGCAGTCTCTCGGAGGACCACCAGGTTGTTGTTGGGGCCGTAAAGAGTCTCCAGGCACTCGGAGAGGTGAGTTTTTAAAGCAGCTCTCAGAGGAAGCTAAGCTAACTTAGCATGCTCTCATTCACTCTACATAGACTGACGCAATAGCTGCGCAAATATCTGTATTCATGTATTAAGTTTATCTGTAAAGAACTGCACGCGCATCATTTATAAAACATAAACAGTGACTATAACTGTGAACTTATCCACTGGATCCAACAGTGATGATAAGCTGTTTATCAGCTCAACCTGTCTAATGTCTAAGAGGTACAGCATCTGCTGTCATGTCCAGTAAGGAGCTGCTTAGTAACTGATGGGATTGTGGTCTGGTCAGGTTTACACTGTGTCTCAGGCAGTGATGAGTTTTCTTTCACCAGCTTGAGGATAATTACACTAACACATCAATCGATTTTCATCTAATGTGCCAGTCAGCCTGCTGTAGTGTATGATGGTTGTACTAGTGTCATTCTCCTCATGCCTTGTGTATTCTGTGGAAATGTGTTTACAGGTGATTGATGCAGAGCAGCGCTCCTCCAAGCACTGGGAGCTGACCGGAGAGGGATCTGAGATAGCTGAGCACGGAAGTCATGAAGCCCGGGTGTTTAACGCCATCCCTGAAGAAGGAATGCCTCAGAACCAGCTCATGGTGAGCAAAGTGGGACGTACTGTACATTATTGATCATGTAGAAGCCTGAGCAGGAAGAAACATTAAAACTTTATATATACTGTGCGGTCAAAAGTTTGTGGACACTTCTTCATCACACCCACCCGTGCTTGGGTCATCCCATTCCAGATTTAGTCCCGGTTTGCTGTTATAATATCCTCCACTCTTCTGGGGAGGCTTTCCACTAGATTTTAAAATGTGACATTAATGAGGTCAGGCTTTGTTTTTTTTGACAGGGGGGGTCTGGGGTGCAGTCCATTCCAATGTTGGTAAATCATGTCTTCATGCACAAGCACATTGTCATGCTGGAACAGGTTTATCTCAAGTGAAACGAAATTTTAAGGCTACAGAATACAAAGGCATTTGAGGGAGGACCAACGTATGGGTGTGGTGGTCAGGTGTCCAGATACTTTTGGGCGTACTATACCATATGTTGAATGCCAAAATAAAGTAAACATTAAGCTGTTACTACAGATTGGATGCAACACGATATTACAGTCAATCAGTGTAACAATGTGTGTATTAATAATGTTGTATCTAATGTGTAGTAACAGCTTAAGGCTTAATAGCAAATAAAACAATTATACTACATGTTCTTAACAAAGAAAAAATACAATCATTCATAAAGAATTTTATCATTCAAATTTAGAATTTTATGTGATATTTAGAGTAGAAGTTTTGGGTGTCTTGTAACTGTCAGTAAGTTTCCATTGCAGGGATGTCTGAAAACTATCCAGTTTTGTGTTAGTTTAATTTTTCTTGTTAATTTTTAAGAACATGAGATTAAAAGCCCGGCGAAAGAATGACTGTCTATAGCTGCTGTAACAGAGATACCATATGCAATGTGAAACATGTCATGGTTTCAACATCAATTATAAATATAAATGTTTAAAAGTAGTTTTAATTACTAATTATAACAGTTGTCAAATTGCTGCGGTGTGGGCAAAAAACAAAGGGAATAAAACATTATACTGTTATAGAAACATAATCTGCTAGTCCACATCACGCCACCAAATGGTTGTTTGTTATATTTCTTTATCTTCCAATATTCAAGTGTATTGTCTTTGCTACAGAAACTGACCAGTGGGAAGGTGGGCTTTAGCAAGGCCATGTCCAACAAATGGATCCGTGTGGATAAAGGTCATGAAGGAGGTCCCAGAGTGTTCAGGACGGTGGGTTTGTTTTAAAGCTAAGATAACCTTTTGTTTACATGACAGCAATTACTTAAAATTCTGGATGAGTAGAGCAAGAAAGGTGATTTATAGGCTCTGTTGTAATTGTAATTGTTCATGTTACAGGTTGAGAGCATCGCGGACACGGTGAGAGAGAAGCTGCAGCTTGTGCAGAAAGGACAGTCATCTCACCTGGAGGAGAAAGAGAAGAACGAGCTGAAGAAACGGAAATTGCTGACAGAAGTGTAAGTGTGGAAAGAACCATAGCTTTTAGAACAGTCGTCTCAGGAGACCGCTACAGTATGTGATTGTAGTTGAAAACATGTCCCCAGGACCCTTGGGGAGGGTTAAAGGTCAGACTAGTTCAATTTCACTGTGCATACCCGTGATACCTAATAAATTACTCTTTAGGCTTGTGCATTATAAAAGGTTTTTATATTCAGTTGTTAATTACAACAATATTGGAAGTGTTGAATTGGGTATACAACAGTATCCAATGATGGAAACTTCAAAGCACTTTTGTAAGTCTGATGCCTAAATGCTTAAATGTAAATGTTTGAATCTCATGTTTTTGAGCCAGCAGATGGTGCTACTTCTCTGAAGCAGCTAGTCAGCTAAAAGGGCAGTTTATATTAATTAAATGTACCACTGCAACACAAAAAAAGCCCAAAAAATAAAATCTTATGTTAAGCTTTAAAATTGGACCTGTCATTGGCATATGTAATTTTAAATCCACTGATGTGTCCTAACATATGTCAAGTCAAGTCAAATTTATTTATAGAGCACAGGTTTAACACAACCGTAGTTGATCCAAAGTGCTTTACAATAGAA
>JAOVVA010000026.1:16865739-16876189 GCA_028565275.1 Leiocassis micropogon | reverse complement strand
AAGTACTCGAACTAGTTACTTTTATCAGAAAGTAACACTGTAATGTAACTGATTAATTACATTACAAAATTACTGTCTTTAAAAAGTAGTCACTTTAAAAAGTAACGTCCCCCAACACTGCTCAAAAATGATCTGCACTCCAAATATATTAAAACGCCTGTTGGCCACACTGTCTTATTAGCGCTTTCCGTTCAGAGCTACTGTCTCCCCAGTCACTGCTGTTTTTGGTTGTGAACATGTTGCATCAATGCATTTTTAACTGCAGTGCAAGCAAATGTAGATACCCCTCTTGTAATGTGCATGAAAGAAAAATGGCGACGTGCAACGATTTTGTTTTTTATGGTCTGCGGGTGTACCTGGTGCTTGGACACAAGTGTTGGCCATCACGAAGAACCCGAACACCCATCTACTCCTATGGCTGATGACAACGTTGCATCCTCCCTATAATCAGGACGTTGTTCCATCAGTTTTTCATCTGTTTGGTCCCCTGAAATCAGCCCTGGGAGGACGAAGATTCACTGATGAAGATGTAAATACGGGTGTATTCGTGCACTCGCAGCTCAGCCTAAAACATTTTACATAAGCTTGATATAAATATATTTACAGCTTGTTGGCAGATGGACAAAGTGTATTAAAAAGCAAGGAAATCTTTTCAAAAAATTATGTATTTGTCTTTTCTTTCTAGAAGTTAATTCAAATAGGCAGAGTGCGGATAATTTTTAACTTGCCCTTGTCCACTACTTTAAAAACAGCATGGTTGAATTCTTAGTTCTGATTGGTCAGATGTTGTTGATTTATCTGTACAGCTCTGACACTGGTGCAGTAAATACTAAAATGAAGTAGTATCAGATACTAGTTTAATCTTGGGCCATTTGAAAGTATGATGTATTGTTGCTGTGGTCTTAACAAAAAATTTAAACCTCTAACTGCGAAACATAAAATACAAAATAATATGTCCCAGATCATGTGCTGTTCCTTAAATTTTTGTTAAATTGTGATATCCATTTTGAAATGCTGTATTTTTCGGATGCGATAATAAATTTAAAATACCGGGTTTGGAAAACTGTTCGAATTTTTTTTCTCTTAAGTTTACAGTGATTTTTTGCTTTTTTAAGTTTTACAAGTTTTTCCATCAGCATTATAATGTTATATTTTATGACATTATCTCTACTGGTAAAAAAAAATTGACAGAAGTGTTATAACAATTTCAGTACAATGTTACACTTCTCACTCAGATATTGTGTGTCTCTCCCTGTCTTTCAGGAGAAGTTCACACCAGTGAAGTACTTCTCCATAGACCGCGTGTTTCGTAACGAGACGCTGGACGCCACTCACCTGGCTGAGTTCCATCAGATCGAGGGTGTGGTGGCTGATTACGGCCTGACGCTCGGTGACCTGATGGGGGTTCTACATCAGTTCTTCACCAAACTGGGTTAGTACAACTGTCAGTCCCTCATCAAAAATGTAAAAAATTAGAAGAGATTCCTAGAAATGTGTATGAACAAACTTCTATTTATTTATTTATTTATTTTTTAACAGGAATCACTAAATTGCGTTTCAAGCCAGCTTATAACCCGTACACCGAGCCCAGCATGGAGGTGTTCAGTTATCATGAAGGTAAGCAATACAGGAAACCTGAATTAATAAGGGGGGAAAAAAAGAAAAGTAATACAATATGTGAAAAGGATGGTATATAATATATGATGCATGATATTTTTTTCATGCTTGCGTCATTTCTGTCTTTTTTTTTGGTACACAAGTTTTTGTGTCCCCTCCTTTGTTGTCATTTTCCTGAAAAAGGAATAAAAGTGTTTTTGAGTATGTTTTTAGACTTTCCATCTAACTGTATGCCTGTTAGCCCAAGCCCTAGTTATTTATTTACATTTACAGCATTTTATAGACGCTTTATCCAGGGCAACTTGCAGAAATGCTGTGAAATCAGTTAGCGACGTAGCATTGTAAGGAAAGCCCGCATGACCTATTTAATGTAGTAATTAAAGTACTCTAGAGAGAGCTCAGTCTTTAGACATCGTACGAAGACGTTGGTGGAATAAATTTGTAGATCGTGTTTCTGCCCCATTGCAGGGTTTACCGGATCAAACTGATTTATTTCATTGTGAGGCAGAAACAATACGACAAACTGGAACAAGTTGAGATTTGCTTTTTTGCTTTGTTAAAAAAAAAGGGATGTAAACATTTTAATCAGGTGCGGGAAACGCAAGCAATTTCACGCTTCAAGCCTTTGCTGATTGCTGCGAGCAGGGTGCCATTAAAAAAGCATGTAAAAAACCACTCCCTCAACAGATTTTCCTTGACACTCGTGTAAAAATAAGACGTGCAGAAACAAGCAAATTTGACCGATGCGCTGTAATGCTGATGGAAAAACTTGCTTTTCTAATTGCTTGTTAGTTAGATGTGGGGTTTTTTAAATGATGGGTAAGAGAGGTCATTTTGTGAAGCTTGTTCCATCTCAGCAAGGCTTGTAGAAAACACACATCTCTCTCTCTCTCCCTCCCACAATAGGACTGAAGAAATGGGTCGAGGTTGGAAACTCCGGGGTCTTCAGACCTGAGATGCTGCTGCCGATGGGTTTACCTGAGGGCGTGTCTGTTATCGCTTGGGGCCTGTCTTTAGAGCGGTGAGTCTCCCAACCTGTAACCAGATTCCCATCACTGCTGTAATAATTCAGCTAATACTCTATCAGTATCCCAAAGCTTCTGATGAATTTAACTTGCACATATACACACAAACACAAGTTTTAAGTTGAGATGGCACAGATTCAGTACCAATACCCAGTAACTGTGTCCGGGTGAAACCAGCAACAAAAAAAAATCTGGATATCAGAATTTTGTTGCAAACAGCAGAGATTAGCATTGAATTTGGAAAATTTTGTCATTTAGTTTTAAAATGGGCATTAACGTGTTCCAGGTGATCGGATCATACGTGTTAAGTACATACACTGTATTGCCAAAAGTTTTTGCTCGGCTGCCTTCACATGCATATGACCTTGAGTTAACATCCAATTCTTAATCCATAGAGTTTAATATGATGTTGGCCCACCCTTTGCAGCTATAACGGCTTCAACTCTTTTGAGAAGGCTTTTCACAAGGTTTAGGAATGTGGGAATTTTCCAGATGTGCATTTGTGAGGTCAGACACTGATGTTGGACGATGTCTCCGCTCTAAAGGTGTTCCATCAGGTTGAGGTCAAGACCCTTTCTATTCCAACTTAACTGTCCATAAAGACATGGATGAGCGAGTTTGGTGTAGAAGAACTTGACTGGCCTGCACAGAGTCCTGACCTCAACTTGATGGTATGACCTCAACTTGATGGTATGACCTCAACACCTTTGGTATGAAGCCAGGCCTGCTCGTCCAACATCAGTGACCTCTGCTCTTCTGGAAGAATGTCCCATAAACACACTTCTAAACCTTGTGGAAGGACTTCCCAGAAGAGTTGAAGCTGTTATAGTTGCAAAGGGTGGACCAAGATCATATTAAACCCTATGGATTAAAAAATGGCTGTTACTCAAGGTCATATGCATTTGGCAGGTTTCAGTGCATCGCAAAAAAGCCTTATGACTGGCAATCACTTTGAACAGTTCAGCTCTTTGCCACTTGGTTAATGCATAAAGCAGAATAGACACCTGTTACTAGGTGTGAACATTGAGAAAGAGCTTTTTGTTAAGGCACAGAGGAGCCCAAAAAATGTGTACACACTTTTTTTTTTTTTCTTCATGAAAAAAATTAAATACAAAGTTGGATGGGATACACCAATTACTGTATGTGTTGGACAAGCTTGGATAAACATCATTGTGAATATGGAAGTGTGTGAGATTATGTAAGTATTACAAAGGTGAACAAATCATTAGCCAGCAATCATTCAGGTTGACAGATTGCATTCTTTCCTCCACAGGCCAACCATGATCAAGTACGGCATCAACAACATTCGTGAGCTCGTGGGCCACAAAGTAAACCTGCAGATGGTGTATGACAGCCCGGTGTGTCGTCTGGACTCTTAAATTGCACTCAGGAACAATCACAGGAAAGAAAAAGCCTGTGTGTTAAAAGCCTCTCATACACAATTCTCATGAATTCATTCAACTGTCCTGGATCAGTTCCCATTGCTCTGTGTAAATTACGCTGGCGACATTCTGACATGCACTCTGCTGGGGTCCACTGTCAGTATCTCAAGGAATAAGAGACTATGTTCAGCTAATATTTTTGATGGAGGGAAAAACATTTTAGGTAAAACTGCCGGCTATAAATATAAAATATGTTTATGTTGTCCCCATACAGATGCACTACTCCAGTCAATTCTGCATGCACTCAGAGCCAATATTAGTACTGATTAGATAATTAGCATTCTGACTCGGCCCTACTGACTGTCAGCAGTTGATCTGTATGTCTTTTATTACTGACTTAGTGCTTATATATAATGAAGTACAATTTCTTGTGGCCAATGTCTTGTAAAAATAATGTTACACGGATACCTTCACAACTCACAATGCAAATACATCAGTTTAAAGGGGAGCATTCATATTTGTAAAAAAAAAAGATAAATTAAACATGTTAAAAAATGTAATCTTGTTGCTTTAAATCCATTGCCGTGTGTGTGTGAGAGAGAGGGAGAGAGAGAGAGAGAGGGGGATTCTACCTAAGGGTTATTTGTGTAATTAAGTAGCTTAAATCTCCATCTCTTAATCTGTCAATCAGTGTCTTAACGTCAAACGAAGCTTATGTGCATGTTTACACGTCCTCTCAGACTTGCAAGTCATAATGTTTGGCCTTTAACTTAAACATCTATATCCATCAGTAGTTTTCAAAAACACAGTTGTGAAAAACAAGACTGAGGTAAAAAAAAAATGTTTGTTAGGTATTTAAATACACTTCTCACTAGAATTTCTAAAAAATAAATAAAAATCTATCTATATATATATATATAGATATAGAGAGAGAGAGAGAGAGAGAGAGAGAGAACAAAACTACATTCTATGGCCAATGTGGGACCATTTCAAGTGAACAAAATCCTGTTGTGTGTGGGTAGTTTCCTTGTCAGGCAGGGATGTTTATTACCAAGTTAATACTTCTTGGTAGTGAAATGCTGCAAGCTCTGAAGTCACATCTAAAATGAACTTTAAACCAACATTTTTTTTCTCTACTATCTGACAATTACAAAAACACTTTGAATGCTCATAAGTAAGAAAGCAAGTTTGAATTGAATCTGTGGCCAGGAGCCAATGAAGCAAAATTTTTTTTTCTAGATAGGAAGGATAGCATATCCTCTTGCCGTGTCATTGACCATGACCCTACACAGTTTCCAGCATCTGCGATCTATATATGATATGTATGAGTAAGAGGGCAAATAGCCATTTCCCCTGAGTGAGTTATACAATGTGAGAAGTTCCAAAAATATACTGTCTTAATATGCCTCGGAATAAGTATATATTGGCTTTTTCCTTTGGTAGGTAAGAGAGCCGAGTGATGGATGATGAAATCAGAGGTGGTGGGTTCGGATTACATTTTTGGATCAAATTTGGATGAATTTCTATTATAATACAAAATCCATATGTTAACATGGTACGGGTTTATGTGGTACAACAGGTGTTAGCTACTCTGTAGGTATGTGCTTGTACAAATCAATGCTGTAAATTAAATTTGAATAAAAGCACTCCATGCAGAAAAAACAATGACATAACTTGGAATGTTAGAGTATTGAAATACTGGACAAGTTACAAACCAATTGCAGAACTTAATCAAATGATTATTATTTATTGTACATGACACACACTTGATGTCTCTTAGTAAAATCAAATAAGTACAATTTCAAGCAAGGTTTCACATCTTGGCATCCTTGTGCAAAGATTCCCACTTGAGAGTTATGTAAGAGTTCATGTTTCAGATCTTCAAATGATACCAGTTTAAGACCTGCTGCATCTGTTTTAATTTCTGCTGGAAA
This sequence comes from Leiocassis micropogon, assembly GCA_028565275.1. Taxonomy (NCBI): domain Eukaryota; kingdom Metazoa; phylum Chordata; class Actinopteri; order Siluriformes; family Bagridae; genus Leiocassis; species Leiocassis micropogon. The sequence goes on along the minus strand of JAOVVA010000026.1, from coordinate 16,870,231 downwards.
TGAAAGCTCAGACTTGGGATCGTGTCATACACATCATCAACAGTACAAGAAAGTCATTTGGAGGAGATGCCTTGAATTGGATTAGTTTGTTACTCCTTTCTCACTGGGAACATATGGATGTGTATCTTCTACATATTATTTACACAGTAGAAAAAAAACACAACTGTTTTTGTGACAGTACCGTGTCCCATAGCAAAACAGTGAGAACATTTGAATTGGTACATGTTTATGAAACAGATGATGACAAATCAATTTATTTCAACTTTTTTTACGGTGATAGTTAAACCAGGTATTTTTACTGAAACATTGTATTTTTGGCAACATCATCAAAATTTAGGCATTAATGTCCAATCCAATTTGTGCATTATTTTAAATTATAGCCGTCTCCATTCCTTAAACACACTAATTTTAAGAGTTTTAAGTTTGTTGACGTTAACTCCATGAACTTTTACAGATCTTGTGGAATAGAGCAGGTACACCCAGGGCTGTAGGGCTGCTCATGGCTGTTGGTGGTACTGAAAGAGGAGGGGATCTGCGAGTGTCCTATATGAGGGAAGAAGGATGGGATGTAAGGGATAGCAGCCAGCACTATGGGACTTGTCTGAGGGCTGTCCTCTGGAGGCAGTGGAATCACTACGTCATCCTGGTCCCACAGGTGAAAGGCGTTGGTTTGGGAGAGAGACAGCGCCACAGGCTTGGGGCTGGTGCTTCTTACATCATTCTCTTTCTCCAGGTCATCCTCATTTGGGCCAAGTGCACAGTCTAGAGGGGAAAACAAAAGATGTGTGTGGTTGCTAAGTTTGCAAGTTAATTAGTACTCGGTACTATGTATTCAAACATACAACCCAAGTCTTTCAGAGTCTCTTGGTAATAACTGAATGTAATCAAATGTCAGTGTTAACACGGCTGTCATTAGAAGTCACTTATTCCTATAAATTGATCATATTTGGAGTGTATGCATATCCATATATTTATTTTAAGATGGTGAACAGTATTTAATAATTGTTTTTTTTTTCTGAATGATAGCTCTTTCACACACTTCATGTAATGACCATGTAATTTACACAATATGTTTCTTTTTATGTTGTTTACACATTATCACGTTATTTTCATTATTATATATTTTTTTTACATTTGATTCATATATTTTCCACAAGTGATTTTTACCTGATTTGTTTTTTCATGTTTTTTACACAGATTTTTTTTTTTATTTCCACATGTGACCCAATGTGCCTATAATATAAATATTTATATAAATAATTAATTACGTATAGGCTATTTATCCACTCTGATGACATATGGTTTAATTAAATGTGAAACATTATCACATTTTGACACACCATGTGCTGTTTTAGGACATAATGTTGAAATGCACTTTTGCATCTTTTCTGCATTTGATTATATATTACTCATATAATCATGTGAGAAATATCAATTAGATAATATCGTTTTTAAAATGTATTTACAAAAGATCAGTCCATAGCTTTAGGTGCATGGGAGCAGCGTGGCAGCTGCCAGCCTTGTAATACGGCTTGCCACCCAAAGTGACCTCAAAACACCACCCAGGGATCTATTAGTCCTGCGGAAACTATGCCGATTAACGACTCATATTAACGGTCATTATTTTTTATTTAAAACATGGGTATTTTGATCAGATTCCTGGAGGGTAAAGAAGAGTGACAACAAACTGCAAAAGTAACCCTGTTTCTGTATGTACAGAGATTTGTTCTTCCCTGTGCTCTAGAAATCCCCTGGCCACTTAATGTCTACAAATCTCGACACGTTAACAGCACCACGTATCTTCCAGTGGCTTTCTTACCTACTACATCGCTGGCCAGGTCTTTAATCAGATGTCCCACTATGGCATAAGCTACTGCGACCACCACCAGAGCAGCCATTAACAAATAGAGTACAGCTTTGGGGAGAGGAATCAAGTCCCGGGCTTTTGCCTTGTACTCTTCATATAAAACCTCCTCAGCAGGAAAGGAGTACTGATAGGCATGTCCACCCTCATCCGTGATGTTGGAACTGGTCATGTTCAGGGACATCAGTCTTTTTTTTCTTTTTTTCTTCCCTTCTTGTGCCACAAAAGCTGTTCAATTATTTTCAAGAGCTTCTTTACTGTCTCCTTTCACTAATTCCCTCCTTGCAACATGAGTTGAATATTCTGTAGATATATACAGATTTTTTTCAATTAAGAATTCACATTTGGACAAAAATTCCACTTCAATATACTGGTTTGCAAAAGTCTCCATATATAGGGGAAATTATTATTATTATTATTATTATTATTTACAGAGTCATCCAAAAAATGTATACACACTCAGGAAAGAAAAATAGCATGATGCATTTTATATTAATATAATTTAAACAATATTAGAATATATATCAATGTATAATGTATAGCAATAAATTATTTGAATATTTATTCAAGTTTTTATTTTCCTGAAGTTTGTATACATGTTTTTGGCTGACTTTGTGGATATATGTTGTTTATAAGGGACAGAATGTTTAGATAAATGTCAGCTTTGATACAGATTTATATAAAAGAAAACATGTCCAACAATTCTGTTTCCCCATAACCTTTCACATATCAGTCATTTCCTCTGTGTATGGAGACTTCTGGTGCACCAAGTAGAAAAACACTTTTATTCAGTTATCCTAATGAATTTATACAATAGTTTAATGAGATCAGTAATCAAACATACCTGTATTATAACGGTCATGATGTTCATCTCATTTTGTTCAGGTTTGAAGATAAATTAATGAATCTTCTATCACACAGCTGTGCAGGAGACGAGTCGCTGCCGCCGGACGCTGTTTGTCCTTTGATGCGACTCTTGCGCGCAGACAGAGCGTCTCCCTACTGCGCATGTGCAGCGGGGAGGCACGAGCGCCCCTTGGTAATGAGCTAACGCTAATTAGACTGTGAGAGGCGTTTCTCTGACCTGGCGCTTCTTCTCACCCAGGCATCTGTTTACTCAGATAATCCGATTAAAAACTGTACTTGCTAAAGCTAATCATTTGACCATTTTTGAAGATATTATGTGAAAATGATTCTTAAACGTTCCTAATTTAATTTTTTTTTTTTAAAGGAAGAAATAAAATAGATAAAACGTGTTTAGGTGTTTCATTAAAACATTCAGTGCACTTGAGCCTGTTTAAAGTGTTCCACTCATTTAGATTACACTAACTTCCTTTATTTATTTATTTATTTAAAGAAATGTTATGTCACATTCATAATTCGGATTTTCATTTTTATCATCTTTACCGCTTTATCCTGTATACAGGGGCCTGGAGCCTATCCCAGGAGACTTAGGGTATGAGGCGGCGTACACAATGGACGGGGTACCAATCCATCGCAGAGCATGCACACACACACACACACACACACACACACACACACACACACACACACACTCATTCACAAACTATGGGCAAATTAGACTAATCTACATGTCTTTGGACTGTGGGAGGAAACTTAAGCACCCAGTGAAAACGCACCAAACACAGGGTGAACATGCAAACTCCATGCACACAGATCCAAGGTGGGAATCAAACCTGGAGGTGACAATACTAACCCCTAAGCCACAGTGCAGCCACAACATTTTTTCCCAGTCTAAAATAATAAGTGACACCCGGGTTCACAGTAATGTCTCTTACATAAGAGAGCATTCTTGGTTGTTCCAATCCAAAAGGTTTTTGTGAAAGACTGTACAGTATGATTGATTTACTCACAAGATAAAGGATCTCTCTCAGACCACACTACTGGTCTGATGGATTTCTCCTGTATTCCTGTACATCAAGCCACTTCAAAATCCCCTAGAGATTATCTACTTGGGGTTACAGGCCTACAGGCTGGATGTGATTACTGAATCCTGCTGATTTTATTTGTGAGGAAGCCAGAATTCATTGTTGGTAAGCCAGTCGTTCATTTTAGGAACAACTAAGAAAAAGTTTTTTTATTTAACAACAACAGCTAAATCAAGCAATAATCTATTATATACATAGATGTATAAATATCTATTTTTCAGGCAACACAAAGCAGCATCTATTGCAACAGAATTCAGACATTTCAGCAAAGCCCTGTGGTTTGAGGGAACTTTGAGGTGAGCGTTTGTGAGAGTCTGAATTGACAGAATTGCCCAAATAACACCATTAAATATCAGCCTTAAAGAGCTTCAGTGCAGAGAGGTTTGCTGCCTGGGCTGGACTTTTGCCCTACATACCTGGAGTTGAGTACCCCTGTTCTAAATATACTAATTCTGGCTGTGCATTACCTAGTCAATTATCAAGCCTGTAAATTAGATGTTGTATTCTTGCACTTGACCGGTTCTCTGAGCACATGATCTTCCACGGTCTCTTTATCATAAACAAAAAGCATTGCCAACTCACAGCTTAAGTGTCCTGGTTTCATTTTGCAAATGCACTTGACAATACTGTTCTTGCAAGAACTATTACAGAAAGGCTGACCTCTGTGTCTTAAAATAAC
>JAOVVA010000026.1:16817594-16827799 GCA_028565275.1 Leiocassis micropogon | reverse complement strand
ACATTTTGTGTGACAAACATGCAAAAGAATAAGAAATCAGGAAGGGGGCAAATAGTTTTTCACACCACTGTATTTATGTTTTTTAAGTTCATTTCAGCTTCTAATACTTACCTACTTACAGGAGTACTGTAGAAATTTTGACCTAACTTTTGCATGCCACTGTATTTTAGGCTAACTATTTTTGTTAATATTCACTGTTTTTTAAATAATTCTTTTGCAATTCTGTAACTACAGTAAATATGACCATACCCGTACCACATGCTTAGTCTTAATTAAGCAAGACAAAGAGAGAGAATTTAGAGTATATAGAAAAAGATCCTTCTATCTTATTATCCTTTGTACTTTTTCTAAAGCAAAACAATAAAAATGCTGCAATTGAAACAAATTATGTCTTTGGTGTTTGAGCCAACCTCTGAAAAGCAGCTGCACTACCGTGTGTCTGTGTGTGTGTGTGTGTGTATGTGTGTGTGTGTGTGTGTGTGTGTGTGTGCATACGTGTGTAACCATAAAACCGCTAGACAACAGCTTTTATCTCAGGCAATCACTTTTCCCAAAATGCTTCCAGATTGAAGGTGTGAAGTCCGCCTTCTTCAAAGACAACCCACAATTAAGAATCGGAAAGACCACACACAGACACAGACACACACAGACACACACACAAACCAGTAATTACGCACAATTTCCTATTTGACTGAAAGAAGAATGTCGTCTCTGAGTGACCAGTTCAAAAGGCCAAAAAAACAAGGGACGCCACCATCTGCTCATCGCTGTTTTTCCTTTTGTATTTTTTTTTAGCTCCTTTCTTTTCTCTCCTTGTCATTCACCGCAAATTCCTCTGCACATTGTTTAATTGCCTGATGATTTATGGCAGTTTGTCAAAGCTCCTTTTTTTCCAGCACATTACCCACGCGCACAAACAGCAAACAGCAGTTTGGAACGCAGACGCACAGCTAACACGACGACATAACAAAAGGCTTCAATCTACACCCAGCATCCCTGCTGCTGTATACCAAATCTCCAAGGCTCCAAACACAAAGCTGACACAATTGATTATTTTTAATCAGCTGGACTGAATGGGGGGAAAGAAAAGAACAGATTATAGAGATCTGGAATTCAGAGATCCAAAGGGATAAATACTATAGCATAGATTTTCCGTTTCCTCCCAGGTCCCTAGGTGTCTGTTGATCGATTATCTGGTAATGAACAGAGAATTTAGGATGGGTTTGGATTCTGTACAATGTCTTCTACAGAGTCGTGTCTTCTGTTTGGATACATGTACTGTATGTTGTACATACACTTGCTCCCATTCTCATTAAGTAACAGCTTCACCCTGAGTAAGGTCCCAAGAAATTCCCGGACCCCTCCTAGGAATACAGGAACGCACGCTAGGTGGGATGCCTTATTAGTATACACATCCATACACTCATTCGATTGATTTATCTTAGCTGCTCACCCCTGTTTCGGGGCAGTGGAAGGAAAATGGAAGGAACCTGGAGGAAACCTGTACAACACTGGCAACACTCCATCCATTGTATTTACTCACTCACTGTCTATACCGCTTTATCCTGTATGCTGGATCCTATCCCAGGAGTCTTAGAGCATGAGGCGGGGTACACCCTGGACAGGGCGACAATCTATCATAGGGTACACACACACACTCATTCACACATTACGGGCCAATTTGGGAACGTAGCCTATTCTGCATGTGTTTGGACTATAGGAGGAAACCAGAGCACCCGGTGGAAACCCACCAAGCAGGGAGAGAACATGCACACTCCATGCACACAAACTTCTTCGTCTTCTTTGTCTTTCGGCTAATCCCTTTCAGGGGTCGCCAAAGCGAATCATCTGCCTCCACCTAACCCTATCCTCTGCTTCCTCTTCTCTCACCCCAACTAACTTCATGTCCTCTCTCACTGCATTCATAAATCACCTCTTAGGTTTTCCTTTAGACCTCCTGTCTGGCTGTTCCAACAGCATCCTCAGCATCCTTCTACCAATATGCTCACAATCTCTCCTCTGAACATATGCCCAAACCACCTCAATCTGGCCTCTCCCACTTTATCTCCAAAACATCTAACATGGGTTGTCCCTCTGATGAACTCATTCTTGATCCTATCTATCCTTGTCACTTCCAAAGAGAACCTCGACATCTTCATCTCTGCTCCCTCCAACTCTGCCTCCTGTCTTTTCTTCAGTGCCACTGTCTCTAAGAATTTCTGTTTATATAATAAGAATAATAATAAGAGAAATTCATGGTGGTTAAAAACTGATTTTCAGCACAATAGGTCAAACATTTTGTCTAAGCCTAGAAATTCTCTTGTCGCTAGTGAACTTTGTGGGTTTAAAAATGCACCATTAGCAGTAAATCATCTTCAGTCTGGTGTAATTCATACATCAGTTGTGATGAGATACTTCCCAAAGGACACATACAAAGGAAATCAGCCCACATCTGTAAAAACACTAAACCTCCATCAGTCTCAGTCCAGGGTGAATGATTTAAAAATGATGCTCTGTCTGCATGTAATATTACACTGAATATTAATATTATTAATTATCCCAAAATGTCAATATGTCAAATAAATATATTTAAATTAACAATTAATAACACGCTACAAAATATGATGAAGACTAAAAACACATCCCTTTGCACATCCATCTTCAACAAGTGTCCCATATTAAATCTGTAAAGATTATTTGCATATTGGTATTGTATACGACAGACACTATGTTCATACAATCAAATGATGATTGAGCATAATTGTAAATCAATAGCTACTTAAAGGAATGCTTTCTCCACACACTCTTATGTTAACACTGTTTGTGCCTTGCTTGCATTAGTGAAGACAATAACATAAGCCTCATGTGCATAAGATTGATTGGTTAATAGCCCACCACTTCACAACATAATAGCTGATATAATTGTACCTTTGCAGATGTCCAGGAAACTATTTATACTACTATAGTCTAACAGTAATGTAGCATGCTACCCAAGTAGCTAACAAGCACAAACATTAACCACTGAATGAGTTTGATGTGTTCAGTCCATAAAATATACTGCCTGGCCAAAAAAAAGTTGCCATTTCAGAAGAGTTAAAATTATTGGGTTGGATCAAGAAAAGAAAAGATCTAAGGAGATTTGGAACTACTGGAATTGAACTCTTCAACACATTGTCAAAACCTGGAAGGATAGTGCTGAACTTACATGGTAAAAAATAAAATAGTAAAAATCATTTCATCATTTCAACTAAGATCATTTCCATATGCACACAATGTGAAGAGAAGTCACAGGATTTGGACGAAACAGCTGTGTGGCCATAAAAAAACTAATCAGAGACTAATCAGAAAAAAACAGCGTCAATTTGCAGGAGAGCCTAAAGGTTAGACTTTAAAAGTAAAAAGGTCATGTGATCTGATGAGGCCAGATTGAATCTATTCAAGAGTGATGGACATGTCAGGGTAAGAAGGGAAATGCTTGAAGCAATGGAGGCAGTGTTATGATCTGAGGTTGGAAAATAAACTTTTGTTCTTGGCACAAGTGAAGAACTAAGATGGTATGGTGTCTGATGTTGTTTAAGTTGAGGCAAGAAGGCCGGGAACTTGTGGCACTTTTGGCCAGGAAATATACAGTACTGTATATAATACTTATAACTCATTCAATAGCCATGTTTGTGCAATCAAAAATGTTTCTAGCTAACATTAACTGTCCAGAAAGTTAAATACCTAGTGATAAGTTGAAATTACTGATCAGTGAAGTTCATTATTTATATAATATCATTACATAGCATCAAAATTATAAAAACACCCAGCAGGAATTTTTTTTCATAACATTCTGGGAAGCTGCTTGGGGACAATGACCATTGTTAAAAGTGCTACATAAATAAAAATGAATTGAACTACTTTTGGAATGTTGCACACATTGGAACAGGTTGTTTTTGAAAGTTCCAATTACTCTGATAAAGCAGCATGACTACATGACATTGGACTAACATTGAACAAATGAACACAGTGGTTCATATATGATTTCTAAATACTATTTATTAATTGCGCTTATACTGATCAGCTTACTTTAACATAAAGCATAACTTTATGACCACCTGCCTAATACTGGGCAGGTCACTCCTTTGCCACAAAAACAGCCCCGACTCATCAAGGCATGGACTTCACTAAATTATATTTCAATTATTTCTCACATATACCTTACAGCACAGTTATTTTTTTTTCCCTCAAACACCAGTTAGGAACAGATAGGGTTATAGGTAAGGGCCTTGCTCAAGGGCCAAATAGTGGCAGTTTGGCAGTGAACTTGGTTTGGCTTGAACCCCTGACCTTTTAATCAACATTAGTACATTTCTATTCAATTCAATTCCGTTTTATTTATATACCGCTTTTAACAATGTCATTGTCACAAAGCAGCTTTACAGAATCAGAAAAATAACAAAATTCTTCTGACCAGGCCAACTTCTTCCATTGCTCCGTGGTCCAGTTCTGATGTAGCTGTTTTTAACAGTGGACACTGGTCAGCGTGGACACCCTGACCAATTTGCAACTATGCAGCCCCATATGCAACAAACTGTTATGCACTGTGTATTCGTATAGAAAATCCTTCAGTAATTTGACTTATTTATACATTATTTGACTATGTTTTCAGGCAAAAGGGTGTAAAATATACTTTTTTATAAAAATATAGCATTACATAATTCCATCAGTTAAACATATTTACAGTACCTTTTTACTGCTTTTACCAAACCATAATTTCTCTATACCATATACAGTATACAAGCAATCATATAAATGCCTGAAATCCCCAGGCTGTCTTTGTGTAGGCTAATGATTTACACCAATGCCCTTCACAAGCTAGTGATCAGAAACAAAATGCATTATAGACTGCCACCTAAGTGCCAAAGCCAAAAATGACTAATGTCCCATAATAAACTATATCAATCAGGATTCTATGTGTTTTTCCTCAATGTAAATTTTTTAAATCGAGTAGCCAAAAATTATAGAGATGCATGCTGTCATTTCGTGCCATTATATTGGCAAGAAGTAAGTGGTAAGTGTTGACCAGAACTGGGCCATGACTTGGTTGCCACACATTGCAAAAGAACCTCTGCCATCCAGTGACTGGTTTGGTTTGCTCACCCTGTAGCCAAAACACAACAATACCCGTCAATAAATAAGCAAATAAATAAGATGTTTTGTGTATTACTACTGTGTGCTTATGACAAAAACGTTTAGCAAGGTCTTTATATTAGCCTATATGTTTCTATTAATAAATGAATGCAGAAATGGTCCTCTCAAATAAATAAAAACATTTTTACACATTAATTTTGACTTCATATCGAGTCAACTGTAGCTAACCAGCTAGAAGAAAAACAACTTCATCCAAAAGTTCTAAAGATTTAAAGTTTGATATCTTTTTGATGTTTATTTTGTTTGTCGATTGGCCAGAAAAAACTAGGAATCTTGTGTGACATGGATAACATTTATGGTTTTATACACTGCATACGAAACAACGCATACAGGTACAGTCTCTACCTTATCTGAGACTTTCTGTCACTTCTTACAGCCTACAATTAAACAAACAAAAAAAGTTATATGTTAAATGTCAATGTTAGAATAGGCCAGTATAAGCCTTTACGTAGCTTCAAGAAAGGCGTAGAAATGGTTATTAATAAGTAAGAATAACTGTCTTCTTCCCTGAATGTTAAAACTGGTTCACTCAAGGGAGCATCTGTGGAAGTGACGATAATAGCCCAATAAAAGCACGTATTCACAGAGTAATGCATTCTGCTTAAGTTACACCCGAGTGAATTGTAATCTTGGCACAGATACACACAGAACAAGCTGCATCTGTCCACCAGACTTTAGTTGCACATGCTATTAGAAGCTCAGCTTGCTTGTGGTCTAACAATGCAAGAAAACTCCGTATGACACACTCTGCTTTTTTTTTTCTCTCTCCAGAAGCATGACGGCTGTCTGGATTTAAATCCATGTCTGACAAAGGTGAAGGAGCTTTGAGGTGATGCCAGTAGAGTGTGATGTCATGAGCAACCATCAGTGTGGAGTTTTACTAGTTATCTTCATGTTCAGTGGGGTTCCCTAGTTTCCTCGCAAAAACGTGTGCGTGTGCATGAACGAGGTGTATTCCTGCCTACCGCTCCTAGACCCCAGATTCACTGTTACCCTGATCAGGACAAAGCAGTTAGTTAAGATGAATGAATAAAATGAATATCATGATGTATATAATGTATGTGTATGGCTCTAGAGCAGAGGTCTGTAGTCTTGCTCGAAGAACTGGTGCGGCTGCAGGTTTTAATTCCAACCAGTCAGGACTCACACCTGTTTCCACTTGTTTAATCAGTTTAATCATCTTGGGCTCTAAACAACTTTCAACTGTGTCTCTCCTATTTGGCTGGAATGAAAGCCTGCAGCCACACCAGTCCTTTTCAGATAAGATTGAAGACCCCTGCTCAAAAGTGTCACCGAAAACACTCATCATGCCTTATCATGTAGTGACATCAAAGTACGGGCTTTTATACAAGTAATAGAGTTCTAGACTTGGTCTTTACTCAACAGAGATCAAGGCAACATCATACCCATAATCATAGGTCATAAGGAGTTTAGAGAGAGACTACGATCTCAGCTGTAGTGTATGATTAGCAATCAGAGTCTGTGCATTTACAGTTGTTTTCAGGTTCGATATCTAACACACGTTTTTGACCAGTGATCACAATAACCACATTTGTTGAATGCTTAGAAGAAATAGAGAGAAAGTGAAAGAGATTGGAATTAAAAAAAACACTAAACAGAGAGACATACGGTCCTCGCCATGCCTGAATAACCAAGGAAGCTGAAAAACAGTGACGCTGAGAAGCATGCTGCCTCCCTGTCATATTTGTTTAGATACTGGCAATTCTCCTTTAAACAGAGGTGGTTTTTGTGTGAGAGAAAAGCTTAACATATTCCTTGTTGTTTTTTTCTCCAAACAAACAGCGGCATTTTGAGGAAAAGTCAGAACCTCAGCATGTGGCCAACATAAACATTTCCCAAATAAGCCAGACTCGAAAAACAGGGGAGGACACATATAATGAGCTCAAGAGTGTGTGTGTGTGTGTGTGTGTGTGTGTGTGTGTGTGTGTGTGTGTGTGAGCGTGTGTGTGTGTGAGTGAGAAAGAGAGAGCGACTCAGAAGGTCAGAGTCCTATGACTCTCTTTTGCTTCATTTCTATTGTTTGAACTTAGCATATGCAGGCTTACTTTCCTTACAGACTCCTGTTATGGCGTTCCTCTAAGACTTACACTGAGCGTGCTTCCATCAGACAGTTAATTCACAGAATTATTAAAATATTGGAACATCCGCCATGCAGAATGTTTTTCATAAAGTTCCCTCTGTTCTCCAGACCACAGACTTTCAGCTAGATTCAAATCTGGAAACTGAGACATTTAAAGCAAAACACTGATTTTGTCTCTTGGTTGATTTGGATGAGTGATTGGCATTATTGCCATTTCTGAGGGTACATCTACAGACAAGTCCTAATCTACTGAAACAGTGTTTAGGCCTAAAATATTTCTGGCTCTTAAAAAAAGGAAAAAACAAAACAAAAAGCTAAACAGTGATATCACAAGTAATTTTCCCAGTGACTGTAGTATGCCTTTTTTTCTGTGGTCTTTTCTTTCACCATATATGCAAATTCTGGGCACTAGCGTGAATGTTATGCAGCATTTGACCATTTTGAACCCAAAGAATACTACATTGCCCCAATTAAGTCTCATGTAATAGACTCCAACCCCCCCCCCCCTCCCGTGACCTTGTATACAGGATAAAGCGGTATAGACATATCACCTACTTAGCGAATTGCTGTGTGATATTTGTTCATTAGGTTATACATATGCAGTTAAAAGATTTTTAGACCAAAAGTATGCGATGAAATAAATCTTCAGCCACAAAAATGAAGAAAAAGAAATCCAAAAAGATTGCGATTTCAACACTGAATAACCAACCTATAGCAAAATCATGCTAGTCAGCATACTGGGGTTTTCAGTTTTATTTAATACAGAATAAATATTAATAAAGATTGCACAGAGGTAGGTTAATATGACACAAAACAGGAATATGTGTGTGTCCGTGTGTGTGCACATGTGCGCACATGTGCTCTCCTGTGTGCGCTAGTCATAGAAGACATCAAAGAAAATCCGTAGGAAAAAAAATTTCCCCTTGACATACTCTTGGAAAAAATCCCTCTGACAAGAGTCTGCATATTGAACCTTACAGTGAAATGGAGAGAGTAGACCTGCTGGAACAAGAGCTCGTCACAAATTTTCCCATCAGCACTCAGTTCTTACTGCACAGCTGTGTTGGTTTGCGCTACTAGGCAAAAGTCATGGCAGCGTTGGTGGAATTTTCTGAATAACAGAGTCTGTTCTTCTGATGGGAAACATAAAATCCTTTTCTTTAAGCCAAATAACAAACACATTTGTTTAGTACTTGCATCACACATATGTAGAAAACCATACACACAGACTACTAATTAATGACTAAGACATGAAATTCTGCTGGAAAAGATACAACAATCAGAGTAAGCTGTCATAATACAGCCAGAGCTTTAAAAAAAAAAGAGAAGATTTTAGCACAGCTGCCTAAACCAAATGGAAAACATGGATGTGAAGTAAGTGAAGTAAGTGCATCATTAATGTTATTATGTCTACGAGGGGTGTTCAAGTCAAACTGATTGACATTTACAGAAGACTTCAAGCACAGTGTGGTAATGAGACCCTTAGCCACAGTAAAAAAAATTAATGGTGCAAACGTTGTAAAGTAGGCCACTTATCCGAAAAATGACGATCCTGGCTGAGGGGGCTTGGAGCAGACGGCAGTTGTTCCTGTGAACATTCAGCAAGTGGAACTCCTGCTCCTTGATAATCATCAGATACTGTAACTTGTCACCAACCTGTTAACCAATTTTAAAATCTTTGGGCCATTAAAGGAGTTCCTGAGAGGCCAGTGTATCAGATATGAAACAGCCAGTCCGATTATGGCTACGGTGTACTGAGAAAAGATTCTACCTTGGTGTCCAAGCACTAGTGGAATGCTGGCATACGTGCATTAGTGTAGCAGGGGTTGAATAAAATGCTACTGTTGGGATGTCAATAAGTCAGGACTGTGGAAAGAAACTGTGAGGCAGAGAGTAAGGAAAGCAGGCTAAATGTATTTTGTCTAAAAATATTTCAGACTAGATGTAATAAATTGTATTGCAAACTGTACATAATAAGCCAAGCACTTCACTGAGCATCACCTAGAAATTTGATTTTCTGTACAAGAAAAAAACAACAACAACAACTGAATAATCAAATAAATAATATTGAATAATCAAATAAACTGTTTGGTTTTATTTTGCTGTGAGGATAAACATCTGGGCTGCGTGCTGAGACTGCGTGCTGAAACATGGTCGCAGATGAAAAAGGAACAAGAAACAAGTAGAGTGGAATGCATGGAGGAGTTTACAGGAAGCCAAGGAAAAAGTCTCCAAAGTTAGCAACAATAGGCTTAGGGCTGAAAATAGCAGTGGATAAAAAGCAGAGTACATCCTGCTTCACAACAGGTTTCATTTACGTCACGGTGGATCTTAAGTAGGATGTGTTAGAGTTTAAAAAAAGTCCCAAAATCTTCTAAATCTTTAATGAAGTGAAAAAAACAGGGTTCTCCTATTATTAGAATCTATTATTAATGACTATCATCAGGCACAATGTACAAGAAAATACCTTCCAGGAAATAGTTGCAGTTAATAATTATTGAAGGATTTAAGCGAGGCTTAGTAGTATACAGTGGTATTGACTACAACCTTAAAACACTACTAAACTACTGAACACAGCAGAGAGCTGGTATTGAAACTGACCAGCAAGTTCTCCATATTAACTTAAACACATTTGCTGTTATACTGTACTTCCAGTCTCCTAACACACAGTATGAATGCAGATCAATCCCTTCTATCCGTTATCAACCAAATGAGGATGGGTTCCCTGTTAAGTCTGCTTCCTCTCAAGGTTTCTTCCTATTGCCATCTCAGGGAGTTTTTACTTGCCACTGTTGCCCTCGGCTTTCTCATTTTCTTTTTCGATAATTATAGTATAAAAATATATATATACTCAGCAAAAAAAGAAACGTCCTCTGACTTTCAACTGTTTTTACTTTCAGTAAACTTAATG
>JAOVVA010000026.1:16792516-16813502 GCA_028565275.1 Leiocassis micropogon | reverse complement strand
TTAAGTGTGACAAACATGCAAAAGAATAAGAAATCAGGAAGGGGGCAAATAGTTTTTCACACCACTGTATATATATTGAATCTCTTAAGTTGCTGTTGTGTGACAATGACCATTGCTAAAAGCGCTACTTAAATAAAAAAGTTATTACTTTTACGAAATGTAAAATATCCCAGAAATGCTACGAGAACATGGAAATTCATCATCTCTAAAATCTCAGACTCAAACAGTTTTATGCTTAGTCTAAGTTTTTCCTTGCTGCTCGCCCTTCATTCCAGCTCCAACAGGACCTGACCCAAACTAACTCCAAGCAACTAAACTAAAATGAAAGTAACAGGTCCATATAACCTGACTCCATCTCTTAAGGCGGACACAGCTTCAACATTTTCAGGCATATTAATCCCCATTTTCAACAGGTCAAAACCGTTCCCCTTGATGAGTATTGATTCTTGCATACACAAAGCCCTGTGTGTGCTCTTGCCGTGCAATGCTTCTTACAGTCACTACACTTTCCAAATCAATCCGTGCTTGGTAAGAAATTAGTTTCAAATTACACTGTACTTTTATAAAAGGAAAACACATATGTTACTATTCTGTGTAACTAGCAAGTAAAAATCTGATTGGAAATAGTAAAGTATTTTCTTTGTAAATGCTTTAGTAGGAAAACTGATTGGGATATTTTAAAAGGGTTTCAAATGAATAATGTTTTCCTCCACTTATGTCTGCTCTTTAGAAAATTGCAACTAGGGCAAGACTTAACGACCTGGTTGCCTTTAAGGGTATTGTTTTATTGTAATTAAATCCTCATATTTTTACTTTAGTCTTTTTCAAATAACATTTTTTTGCTGAGCAAGAGTAAGAATTGCAGTAAGAGTAATAAATAGTAATAAATGCACTTGCCGCTGTAGGATTGTGAGCTAACTAAAAGACAATTAGTGCAAATTTGTAAATATATAAATAAATAAAGCGAATCTAATCAAAGATTTTTTTCCCGTGGAAAGTCTAAAATTCAAGCACCAAATGATTTTTAGTAGCATCAATATCTGAGATTGGGTGAACCTACAGAGAGAATGACATGATCATGAGCTGCATATTCTGCAGGCCTAAACTCGGCCTAAACTCTATGAAAATATCAACATTTAACCGCTCTAATTAAATCTTATCCAATCAAGCTTTAATCAAAGCTTTCCTGTTTGCACATAAAATGATGACTAACTTGCACTTAAGGACAAGGACAACCTCACACGTAGTTTTACATTTCTATATTTTTATACTTCACATTTTATACTTTTTATCACAGTTTATAATTTATTTTAGTAATTCCTGTTCCTATGTAATTTATATATTTATATTTTAATTCTATTTTATTTTGTAGCTTAATTTCTATCTTAAATTTTTATTTTATTGTAAATTCTACCCTTAATTTATTCTGTAGAGCAACATTTTCATTTCATTGTAGTGAAATCTTCCTATTTTTCTGTCACGAAAAGTCATTTAAGCATTTCACTGTGTATCGGACTGTGTAGTGTCGTGTATATGACAAATAAAATTTGAATTTGAACTCAACATCTCAACAACATTCCGGGGGAATAGTGTATGGGTATACAATTGGCCAGCTGTGTGAGCCAGACTAGCTAGTTAGAGCTTATTTTTGTTGTTGTTATTATTGATGATGGCTATATTTCCTTAAGTCAATTATTACCACAGTAGCAGTTACTGAAGTCATTGATATTTGTACTCATTTCACCACTTATTATAGGTTAAGAGGCATTGTAATTGAATTGACTATGGAAAGTTTTTCAGAAAGGACCAAGTAAAGATGACCAAAAATAGAAATTATTGGTGTATGGTCTGACCAAAGTATATCCACTAAGCATAGTTGAACAAATTGGACCATTTTAAAAGACACACAATCCATCTAATCTTCAAAATTAATAATAATAATAATAACTGCCAGATACTGAAGCACAAAGCTGGAATTCTTCTTTGATAAGTCAGCACTTTAGAAATGCTGTGACAGGACACTCGACTCGACTCGACTGAGATTCTTGTATCTCATCTCACTGACATATTTCAGAGGTTAAATGGACATGAATTATAAGCACACTCTAAATATTGTAGTTAGACGTCTAGCAGTTCTTATGGTTCAGCTGCTTTGACTAATTTAAACCATGACTAATGCTTTAAATAGATCAAAATAATATCTTTTCAAACATACTGTATTATAGTTATTTTTACCCTTCTAAAACTAGTTTCACACTGTTAGCTACATTTCCTAATATTCAAGCCAAGTTCCAAGTGACTAATGAAATAAGGTTGAAACAGTTACCGTAATACGTTATCTAATGTTCACTAAATCCACATCATTGTCCTCACATTTGGCAGCACAGCAGTAGAGTGAGCCAAACGTGAGCTGACTGCTGTAATCTCTGCGCACAAAGTCAGCACCATGACTTTTGTTTAATTAATGTTTTTTTTTTTCTACAGTGAAATGGTTCTGTAACACAGTAGTAGTTGGTCAGAAGGAGTAGACAGTGCATCCATACATACAGATTGAGGTAAAAGGACCATCCTATGAGTTCCAGATAAGACAAAATGATGAGTAGAGCCACAATTAATATTCAATGCTTAGATACATCTTGCTTATGAAAATGCACATTCAGTCCTTCACTCACTCATTCTCTATACCACTTATCCTATACAGGGTTGCGGGAGGCCTGGAGTCTATCCCAGGGGACTCAAAGCACTAGGCGCTAGACAAGGTGCCAGTCCATCGCAGGGCACAAGCACAAACACACACACACTTACTCACACCATCCGATCAGCACACAAGCTTGCTACAAGTTTTTACGCCGGATGCCCCACTCACACGCTATGAGCAATTTGGGAAAAAACAATTAGCCTAATCTGCAAGTCTTTGAACTGTGGGAGGAGCCCAGAGTACCCAGAGGAAACCTACCAAGTACAGGGAGAACATGAAAACTCCGCGGGATTCGACCCCTCAAACCATCAAACGAGGCAACAGCGCTAACCACTATGCCACTGTACCACCTAAAACACATTCACAGCTAATTTCAGGGAGTGTGGTGATGGCGTGTGTAATATTTAGATTTATTTGCATTATATTCATGATATAAAAAGTTAAAAACACTGATACTTTGTAAACTTTTTCTTTTAAAAGTAAGTCTATTTGCCTAAATGTAAGTCATTTAAAAGATATACAGGGTGGCCCAAAGGTCTAGATCAAATAGAACCTGACCTAACACCACTCAACCCTTTGGGGGCAAGTCATATAAAGTAGTCTATGTGCTAAGTGCTGTGAAGGCAAAGCTTGTCAATTTTTTTTTTTACATTTTTAATGTATGGAATGAGACTTTTGTGCTACCTGTATCAAGTTTCAAACAAATGAATACAAACTACCTAAAAAAAAATAAACCAAAAAAATAACAAAATAAAAATAAATCAGAACCCAAAAGGCTGTGGAAAGCTTATGATCATAACTGGAACCAGATGTACTGGCCAAGTATGTTAAGACACACAAGTAACCTGTTTCTGTTCTGTTACTGTTGGTGACTATCAAAAAACACAGACAATGTGCATAATATTTCCAAAAAAAATAATACACAATACACAGGAAATAAACAATATATAAGCACAATAAAGATTTAATAAAGGCAACAATATACAGATAATGAAGGTGCATTGTATACATTTTTAGAGCATGCTCTTTATATAAGATTGGAAAACTAGATCAATTCCTCACTGATGAGTTTTTTACATGATATCACTAGAGCTGAACCACAGTCGAAGTTTATTGGTCCTCTCCTGCAGTCTAAGCCCACAAAAAACTTATTGTAGTAGATTACTTTAGCATGTATTTACAACCATGTAATAAACTAATGGGGGCTTTTAGCATACTGGCTTCTCTAATGTTCACATTAGCCTGGGGAGACATGCCATAATTAGTTTAGTTTGCCCAGTCAGCTAACGTGAGCAGTTGGATAAATCTAGTTTATTGCCCATACCAAATTAAAATATAGTTGAGATAATAAAATATAATAGGTTTGCTAAACAAGAATATATGTTTATGGTCTTTTCTCTAAGTGCTGCATGTTGAGTCTGACTTTTAACTACCAGTTGAGTTTTTATATTATTTTCTGAAATTTTCTGCATGATCATAATAAAGTTGTAAAAAATCAAAACAATTTTAAGACCATTTTATTAAAACACTTCTACACCTGTGAATTCCTACAATTATTTTCTTAGCAACTTATCTAATGTAGCAGCAGCACAATGAATAAAATCATTCCGATCATGCAGGTCAAGCATAATAGTTAATGTTCATATCAAACAACAGAAAAGGGAAAACCTTATCTTAGTGACTTTGACTGTGGCACGGCTGGATTGCTGGATTGACTCAAAACCTGACGGTTGAAGAGTGGCGAAACATTCCTCATCTTTTTCCAACCCTTGACCGTATAGTTTGAGTGAGTGTTTACCCACAGTAGCCTCAGATCCTAATAAAGTGGTGGGTGAATGTAAATATTTTTCATGAAATCAGTTTGTGTTGGGACAAAAAAAAAATCTAGGTTTTCCACTATTTTTTATGTAATCAGAAGACCTCGATTTGACCTTAAAGAAACATCACAATCTTTGAGAGTAATCAGATTTGTTAGAGTAAAATAATTTTGTCAGCTATCTGTGCAAAGCAACAGCTTTATCCTAATCTATGAGAATAGGAAGAGGAGAGAATGTTGTGTTTGATGCCTGCACTCCA
Source organism: Leiocassis micropogon (assembly GCA_028565275.1). Taxonomy (NCBI): domain Eukaryota; kingdom Metazoa; phylum Chordata; class Actinopteri; order Siluriformes; family Bagridae; genus Leiocassis; species Leiocassis micropogon. Next base: position 16,808,728 of record JAOVVA010000026.1, on the reverse strand, counting down.
TCCACATTTTCAACTCATGCTCAAACACATGTCCATCCTGCTGTTCATAATTAAATGCTAGTTAAGGTTCATCGCGAGTTTATTCAACCCTACTGAGGTTTTGGTTGGATTTGTTTAAAATGCATGAGTTGGCATGATGAATTTCCAGTGAAAGTTTGGATGAAGAAGGTCGGGGTTGAAAACGTGTGTTCAGAATAAAGCATATTACCATTGGCTACCAGACAGACCCTGGATCAGTGTATGTGTGAAAATTGTGAAGAATTGTAATAGTTTCCATTCTGTTGCATAAGGAATAAAATACAGTGGAGTGGACATGTCCCAAACAATTACATTTTTTTTTACTTAATAAAGAATGAAATATTTTTTTATATTTATGCTTTTCTGGTTATGCTTAATGCTGTGCGATATAGTAAGTTTAAAGTAATAAAACTATTTTACTGTAGTGACGAGCTGCTTTCCTATCATTTTGATGCCAAAATTTGTTATACTCTTGTTTTTGCATCACTTTTGCAGGAGTGCAATAAATCATTCCTACTGAAAATGCTGAAGTGTCTTAAAATGCATGATATCTAATACTGTACTGTATATACCATTTGTACAAGACATACAAGCCTGGGATTTTATATGGAGACCATTCTTTGAAACTAATGCACATTTACTCAAGACATGTTATCTAAATGGAACAAAATTGAAGTCAAATAAACTTAAATGAAACGGCAAGAATTTGTGTATAAAAGCCTAATTTATTATTTATTATCTACCAAATTACTTCTTTTCATATTTATGTTCAAATTCTTGAACTCTATCGGCACTGACACAGCTACATGAAGTACAATGTTTTGTTATCATGTTGAATTAATTGTTTTCGACATTGTATGCCCATAAAAACTTGGACAGACCACAGCTGGATTTAAGAACGCTGTTTTGCTTCCAAGGGCTTTGACAGAAGACACACAAGGCTTTAATCACATTTGAAAAAGGTTAAAGCTGAGCATCTGTGTAAACAGACGGAACGGCAGAGTGTTGACGAAAACAAATAGATGACAAGGAAAGACAAACACCATCAGACAAAAACATAAAAGCATAAAAAATACACACATGCACACAACGGTTTTCCTGTATCCTAGAAATTCCTGTTTTATTTGAAAGTTGTTCATGCTATATACAATCCAACTGTATGTTTCTTGGTCTACTAAGTTGCTTGCTATCACTAAACCCATCAGTTCATCTTTCAGCACCGTAATCATAAAGAGATACAACAGAGTACAGCTGCCTAACAAGGAGCATGCACTATACAAATGGCTCCCACCACCTTTTGACCAAATGTCCACGGGAAAGTCTGTTTTCTCTGCATAATTGTATGAGATCATCTACAGAAACATATTCCAAGACTTTTGGCTAAAGGAAGAAGAGATTGCAATGTTAGTCTAAACAAAATAAAGTGTTACAGATTACATTGCGATATATACTGTTTGGGTGAAACAATTACAACTAAATCTAAGTACTGCACCTGAGCAAATGTGAAACATAACAATGTGAAGCTTATGAATTAATAATTAAAGTCTTACTCAGCATTACAATTGTTCACTATTCTTACCAGTCTTTTTTTTAATGGAACAATATCTAGCTCATCTTTCTGGAACGTTCAAGTGTTTAGCCAAGCTGTATCGAAGGTAAGCATTACTGTTAATTTTCAAACCAGAATATTGATCACTTAGAGTATATTGATTAAATAAAAGGAAGTTAAATCTCAGGCTCTAGACCATGTAATGCAGCTGTTTCTAAAATACGACCATTTTAATTGATCATGCAATACATTTTTTATTTGGTTAAAGTTCATAATCAGGTCACCCGAGAACCTTGCATCCTATTCGCTGCTACTGCTGAAATACCACCCAATCCTACACAGTAACTGTTGTAAAAAATGTTAGAGTAATTGCGATTGTACAGGTGCATTACAAAAAAAACTTTTTTTTTTACCTTAACCTTTTAAAGTTTACATACTTTATATCACAAATGCTCATCACTCATCTTATTCATCACCTAGATTTAGAAAAAAAACTATACAGGAACAATACCTCTATTATAATTAATAGTTAATTTTCAAAGGTTAAGCCTGTATTTGTTTTAGTGCATGGTGCAGTTGGCCTTAAGAACCTCATATTCTTATAAGAAAAGTTTGTTTTATGATTGCAGCAAAATGCAGAAAAGAAACGAGTGATTTCCTGTAAATGAACTGCATTGTATGTGGGGTGACACATGTTTAAATAATTTGCCATATTGTTTTAGTTGTTTGTTTTTTTTCTTATGTAGTCATGCTTCCATTTTCTAAGCTAACCTGAAATTAGCTGTTTTTGGAGCTAAAATAAGAATTCAGTAGAAGTGTAAGGCCTCGACATCGGGACAGACATCATTAATTTACATTTCTGAAGAAAAAGTCACAAAAGACTTGTGTTGTTTTTTTTTTTTTAGATAAACACTATGTTACAATTTGCACATTGTTGTAATCGTTGTAGGTCTCCTTATGTTTATCAAAAAAACAAAGACTATTTACCAACATGATGAAAATGTCCTTTTATAGTAAAGAGTCTGGGTAAACTGCAAGATAACACTGGCCTTAAACATTCACAATTCAAGCAGTGTTCAGAGAGAGAGAGAGAGAGAGAGAGAGAGAGAGAGAATAATGACTGTAATTTGGTTTCACTCCCACTCACTCACTCATCGTTGTCACCGCTTTATTCTGTCTGCAATGTCAACCTGGACAGGGTGCCAATCCATCGCAGGGCACACATACACACACATGCACACACTACGGGCAATTTGGAAATTCCAATTAAACCAATCTGCATTTCTTTGGACTGTGAGAGGAAACTGCACTGTAAACCCTGATGCTCAAAGTAATTAAACATAACTTAACTTAACATAATTTAACTTAAATAATTACAATTAGTTCAAATTAATAGACCTTTATGAGTATTTAGAACTTTTTGGTATTTATGAGTTTGTAGAAATGACACTTTTCAAGTTAGCTGAACAAATTTTATGTTAAGTATCTTTTAAGAACTTGATTTGCAACAACTAAAAAAAATGAGTACAACAAACCCACCAAGCATGGGGAGAGCATGCAAACTCCATGCACAAGAAGGCGGAATCGAACCTGGCCGGGAATCAAACCCGGACCCTCGAGGTGCAAGGCGACAGTGCTCACTATTAAACCAATACAATATAAACCAATTGTGATTTATTATGTTTTTTTTCCTGAGAATTCCATATGTAACATTTAATTTTAAATGCTGTTTTAATGGAAAATTGGGGGGAAATGTATACAGTGAAATGTCTGGGAAAATATATATTTTTTATTATTTTATTCAAAATTGGCTATTATTTTTCTTTTGGCTTAATAAAGTTCTCTATCTAAAAAGAAAGAAAAACAAGAAAAAAATGTATATTTCATTTGTAATGTAAATTGCTATTCATACTGTATACTGTATGCTAATTATATTTTTGTGCTGCTGGTTATGGCCTCTAGCAACGCAATACATGATAAAGAACATGCTAGAAAGAATGGCTATGGCACAAGGAGTGGCTAACTCGATAACTAATCCAAGCAATTTTTAGCAATTGACTTTGTCGCTAGCTAACCTTGCTAACAGCTTTCTATACAAAAATTTTCCATTTCCAGTAATTAAAGCATCTTATTTAAGCCCTAAACTCATTTGCATTTACAAAGAAGCATTTGACTCAATTATGTTTCCTTCATTTCTAAAATGCGGAGCATATGTGCTCCAAAATAGCTCACATAACCAGGTGAAGTAATCAGTTTAATTGCTATTTTCCACTGCTAGCAGTGTCACTATGATGCAAATTAAAAATCAACAGAATCTGATTAACATTTATTGATCTTTTGCTACTTTAGTAACCAGATTACTGGTATTGACCTTTATACTACGTTTTTATCTTCCTCTGTGCCCCAAGGAACACACTACATTCGCTTTTCTAAAGGAAAGCTTCTGGCCAGAGTCTATTTAGCTGTAATTAAACTCAGCCTTCCATTTATGTGTGTTTCTCAATACTTATGGAAAAAGTCTAAATCACAGTGGTACTGTAGTAATAATTAGGTTAAGAAAAAGGGAATTACTCAAGAAAGAGTAAGTAAATCATCTGCCATTAGCTGGCTGGCTAATTTAAGCCATATGCTGTTGTGGGTTTCAGTTACTTGTTAGGTTCATTAACTAGCTACAGCAGGTTCATTCATACATTTCTTTACACATCATCCTGAGTGTTATAGTCTGCGGACGCACTAGGACATAGTAAACACAACAAGCAACTGCTAAGATTCATCCTAAGACGGTGGAAGTTTAATACATTTAATACAGAGCTTATATCCTGTTAAACTTCAACAGATCTGGCTTAATCAGCTAGCTAAGGATTTCCACCGATTGGATGTGTTACACTCTCTCTGTTACAAATACTAATAGCTTTGATATAATTTCCCTAGCATGATTTTCAGATTATTCCTATGCTGTTTCATCGCCATTGACCTCCGCGGTCCCTAGTTGGCCTACAGAGGTTCCTAGATGGAGACAGAAAGAAAGATGATTGAGTTTGTGTTTTCATTAGTGAGTCAATAGCACCCTCATCAGGTGTCTGCTTATAAAGCAATATGGCTAAGAAAAATGCTGGGGCTGTGCTTATCCTGTCAAAGCAGATTTATAAAAGCAAAAAGTATATTCAGAAGTACCCCGATCAGCCACACCTTTATTACTATTCACATAATATAGAGTAGATTGCCCTTTTGCCACCAAAACAGCCTTGACCCATAGAGACACTCCACTAGACCTCTGAAGGTATGCTGTGGCATCTGGCACCAAGCCATCAGTACCTGATCCTTTAAGTGCTGTAAATTGCGGAGTGTACTCATTGTTGTGTTCCTTGAATCGTATATAAAGCATTTTTGCAGTGTGGCAGGGTGCATTACCTTGCTGAAAGAAGACGTATACCATTTCCATGAAGGGGTGTACTTGGACTGCCTCTGCCGGCTTGCCTTCTTACCATAGTGCATCCTGGTGCCAATTCTTCCCCAGGTAAATGATGCACACGCACCTGGCTATTTACATAATGTAAATGAAAATAGAATTAATCAGACCAGGCCACCTTCTTCCATTGCCCTGTGGTCCAGGTCTGATGCTCATGTGCCCATTGTAGGCACTTTTGGACACTGGTCAGCATGCACAATGACTGTGATGCAGAACGCACTGTGATGCTCTGGAGTGCTCTCACTCCCTTCTGTAAGAACCAGCATTAACTTTTTTTTTGCAATTTGAGCTAAAGTATCTCTTCTATAGAATCAGACTACACGGGCCAGCCTTCACTCCCAACATGAATCAGTCTTGGCTTCCCATAACCCTGTTGCCGGTTCACCAGTTTTCCTTCCTTGGACCACTTTTGGTAGGTCCTGACCATCCTACAAGAGCTGCAGCTTTGGAGTTGCTCAGACCCAATCATCTGGCCATCACAAATTGGCCCTTGTCAGAGACTCTCATATCCTTACGTTTGCACCCATTTTTTTTCCTGCCTCCAACACAACAAAATTTAGGAACAATATGTACACTTGCTGTCTGGTAGAGTAGAAGCCTTTTATATAGCCTGTATGTCCCACCCAATCATAATGTTATTGCTAATCAGAGTATATAATTATAATATTATAGTATATTAAATATTTAAAGGGGTAGGGCATTATAAAAAATAATAAAAGATGTCAAAAATACAGTACTTTAAATAATTAGCTACATTTTATTCAGTTTTATATTTTAAACCCTATGTACTGTATATTGCAGATTTTGCGATCCTAGTTCCCAGAGAGTGTATGTTAATAAAGCAGAATTAAGAAATAATGTGACTTCACTACTGTATGATTCAGACCACATTTAATGATTTGTTGATTCACATGAATCATTCTAATGCTTGTGCACAGTATGATTAATCCATGGCAGCTTAGCATTCTCATTTTTCTGTCTTACATTGCTCTCTCTCCACACACACACACACACACACACACACAAACAAACACACGTCTTGAACCAGTCCAATCTAGCTGAGGAAAGTCTTACAGGAGACCAACTGTCTGGCACATTTCATATGAGCTCATCTCGGGGTCAGTCTCCATCAAGACACAAATCTTTGAGGTCCTTTGATGTAAGGGCATTTTCATGATCTAAGCACTGAACATTATAAAACCATTCATATCTACTTTAACTCATGAGCACCAATAATTAAAAAATAACACTTGTTCTATTTCACTTATTTTGAACTGCAAGTACAGATAGACAAATGGCAATAAAAAATACACAGAATAGTTGGAATAAACTCATGATAAATTGATCAGGATCATATCTCAAGACTGGAACTAGTTTTAATATATATAGGTACATAATCCACAGGAATGCTGCAAGTCTAACAGTCACAGAAATGCGACGAGTAGTGAAACGAACCTCCATAGTTTGCGTCATGTGACCATACTGTTATTGCTTCACTGTGTAGAAATGGATTACCATCTAAAGTCATGTGAAGCTACATAGTTCTGTCAGTCCATAACTTATCCAAGTAGGCCTTTCTTGGATCAAGCAATAACCATAAATGTCCCAAGATTAATATCCAGCATACCAAAGGTTTGTGGTATTTCTCAGATGTAGTTCGTACAATACAATCCAAAGAAGGGACTTTGAGTCACCACAGTCCATGATTTCCGCCATTTGAGAAGACAAAATCTGTTCTCTCCATTCCGTCAGGAGCTGGAGCATGACAGCTGTAGTCTAGGAGACTGTCCCATGTCACACTGATTCTTTGGCACGTTCTGCCTCACACTGATGGGCGCAGTGCATTGAAGTTCTTGGCAGGGACACAGATGTGCTATAGAAAACTATTTTAAAACTAGATTTGCGGCTATATGGCAAAGACACGCGTGACTTTTTAAGTGCATGCATGTATACGCACAAATACATACACTCCGCTATTCGAGTAAAAGTGCATCAACTCATTGCTCATATGCCAAACATTCAAATTCTTGTCATCTATCCAAAAAAGGGCACATTCAAAAGTGCAATACATTAGCACAGGGATTTGGGTTTTAGTCAAAGCAGGCACCAAAAACATGAATTACCTTATTTTAGGCCAACTTTCCATTCTGTGAATACAGGGCAGTTCCTTAAAAAAAATGTTCTAAGCAAATGGAAGAGACACATTAAGAGTGGGTGCAGTAAGCTAATGTGCAAATAGCAAACTAGGCTTCACTTAACATTTAAGCACACTGAATTTTTTTAATGATTACGTTTTTGCTTGTGCAGGTACCTTGCCAACTTTCTTCAGTACCAACAGTAATGTTCCGGCCTTTAAGAACCCAGACAACAAATAGTAGTCAGAACATTTAAAGAGACATGGTAGGATGCTATTTTTCTTCTTCTAATCACGGTTATATTGAACACAAATTAATGTACAGTATTTATTAGCTTATTTAAACCCTTATGAACAGAAAGTAATTATCTGCTTTTTATCATTTACTAAAAAAGAAAAAAAAAAAAAACACAGGAATTATGTAAAAAAAAAAAAAAAAAATCTAATAAATTGTTGAAACTAGTAGAATTCTGAGGGGGAAAAAGTGACTTACATTAGGTCTCATTAAAAATGAAATCATGTAAGGTGCATGGTTAAAATTTGAGCAAGGGCATATCAGCACTAACAGCTCATACCTAATTATGGCACAACTTTGTTAACCAATAATAGGGGTCTCCCATGACAAGCTTATTTTAAGATGGCTAAAGGCTTAGTGTACAAGTGCTTTGGGGGAAAATACATTTTTAAAAAAAAGTGCTACAACAATTTTGGATGGACAAAAACATTTATATCTTTGTGCCTTTCATTAGCAACAACTATGTAGATACTCCATGTCTAGTACAAATAAAGAACTTGTTCCATATGCTTTTAAAATCCAACATTAAAAGAGTTAAAAGAAGGACCTAGTCAGCAAGTGAGTTACATTACATACCTCCATAAGCACCACTGACCTGTTAATACCTTATTACCCAAACAAATTTAATCAAAAGTATAAGAATTAAAACATCTTTTGTTGGCCAGAATAAACGGGTAGTAAGCTATGCTCTTACTAACCCTTGTTCTCTTTTTTTAATAACACTAAGCACAAACAGAATGAAGGAAGAGAAATCCAAAAGACAAAAGTATTATGTGGGAGGAGTATCAACTTCCTGTTCAGCCTTGGTTGAGATTCCTGGGCTGGTCAGTGTGTGAGCTGTGAAGGTCGGCGTTGAAGTAGGAGTAGACACTGGTGGGCATGGTATAGATACAGAAGCAGGGTTAAAACTCAAGGCTGAGGTGGGAGTAGGAGCTTTAGTAGCTGTAGTAGTAATAGAAATGGAGGTAGTAGCTGAGGTTTGCTTTTCAGGAACAGCCACGCCAGATTTGGCTGGAGTGTTATTTGTGGTGGGAGCTGGCTTGTTGTAGTCAAGTTTCAGAATGTGCTGCTGCAGGTGCCTGATCCAGTCCTCCTGCACTGACAGGGGGCCATGAAACTCCACATCACAAAACCTGAGAATAGGATGAATCTCAGTGTTATTTGTTTAGTCTGAAATATGATTACTTGGGAAATTAACCTTTAAGTCTCTGCAGGGAGGTCAATGACTTGATCATCATTGGTCAAAGTTATATGGAAATCCTTTGTTGACAGACGAGGCCTCAGAGGTCAAATTGTGTGCTAGGTGTTCGGATGGGTCATATAGACCATCAACATATTAAATGTCATCCTTACTTTTAGACACGTAAAGGTTACCGCTACAGGAATATAATGTAAAAAAATTTAGAATTTACAAAATGCTCATATTACTGTATTATCTTTTTAGAAAGAAAAAATCTTCATGGGATTTTCCTTAGCTGCATGACCTAATCATCAAAACTAAAACATTTCGGCTTTAGAAATCTAGAATATATGAGAATTTTTATTAAAAATAAAATAAAATAATTTGCAGTATTTAATTTTTTCGAGGTGCTCTGTAGACATGGACGAACTGAAAACAAAATGCCTCCACCACTTCGTGGCAGAGACCTAAAGATATTGTAGCTACAACTCACCGGCACTTGAGAGAGTAGATTTTACCCACAAGTTTGACCAGAGAGGTGGAAGGGGGCTTTGGCACGAGGGCAGGAACAGTACTAGAGCGAGGTGGTTTGGGAGGACAGCTTTCTCTCTCCCCACCATCAACATGTGAAGGATGTTTCAGGGGTCGTCGCTCAATGCCTAGTAAAAAATGAGTAAAAATGAGAATATTAGTAAAAAGGCACTATAGCATGGTTCCAGCGGTATAGGCACAGGAAGTAGAGGTATCTTTAAGTATCTTGTCCTCTAATATTATCAACTCCATATGTACACGTACAAGCAAATGTGTTTCAAATTTTAAACTCAGACATAACTGATCTGTTGTAAATGAAACCCCAAACCTAGGTGGTTTTAATTGTAATGGTTTTAATGTTATGGCTGATCAGTGTTAGTTTCTCATGACCTCATACATTCCTGGTTGCAATACTGCAATTTTTAAGGTATAGTACACAGATTTAAAAGGGAAATTATTAAAAATCACTATATCTGCCCAGATAAGAACAGATTACTTTCTGGTTCCTCTCAATGTTATTTTATTCGTATAGCGCTTTTAACAATTGACATTGTCGCAAAGCAGCTTTACACAATCAAAAGAATTATTTAAGTTTGTATGACATGTGAATGTGTATGAATTAAAATGATAAGACTGTAAATAAATTTCAAATTTCAAAGAAAATTTATTAAATTAAAATATTATAATATAAAATATTAAAACAGGATTGATTGTCAAATGCAATAACAGAAGAGCACATCTGTAACAGTATACTGTATCACTCAAGTGTTCTTACCTCGTGTCACCCGGACATTAAGTTCACTCCGAGCCACTTGCACATGTGGAAGTGTACTGCTAGACTGATGTCCCCTATCCCGGGTACTGATGCCATGGTGAAACGAGGCGCCATTTCGATTTTTTACCTCTACTGCCTGTGATAATGAACTCCATGAACTGTTCATGATCTGTCGTTCAACAGTCTTCCCCTGGGACAGTGTTAAAGACGCCCACTGGGCTGCTGGCTGCTTCTGTGATACAGCGGACACAAAGTCTGAATCAGATAAATATGAGAAAGAATACATTTTCTTTGCAAAATAATTGTAGCGAACAAATGGGCTGTGGCAAAGCCTGTAGTGCAGATAAATTTTAATTGCTCACTATGATGCTGTATTAAGTCAGACAAAAGTTTTTAAATCATGTAGCAATGCGCCACTAAATTTCCCTAATCCACTTATTCAGAATCTTCACAAGACCTTGACAGATTAACTGAATATTAGTGTACAATTATTGACATTCCCAGCGAAGAAACAAGGATAACACATTCATCAATACTGTTTTTATTCATGCAACATATTACCTTCTTTTGGGCAACATGCCCATGTGATAGGTAGCTACGGTGCAGCTCAGCCACTGTTTGGGGCCGGCTGCGCATCCAGGCACTCAATGTCTCAATGGGCGAACCGTTCACAGACCACTCCGTCACACCAAATTGTCGCAAATGAGCCCGAGCATGGCTGGCCAATGCCTTCCGGTTCTCAAAGGCAAAACCACACAACTCACAGCTAGCATCTAAGCAAGGACATAGAAAAATCATAAACCCGAGAGTATTTAAGGACGTGAATCTAAAGATTGTAAAGCTCTATAAATATATGCATGAATCCTTTGTTTAATATAAAATTAAACTACTGTAGAAGTGTAATATGAAGAAGAACATTTTGAGCAATCTAACCCCAAAAAAAAAAAACATTCTTACCCGTGCGCCCTACCCCATACTTGTCTGTGGAGGTTCTTCCTTTAAATGAAAAGTCCTGTGGTGGGGGCGAGAACGTTTTTGACTGGGTTGCTGGTGACCTTTGGGTAAGGTGGCCTTCAGTTCCCAGGAATCTCTTCCCAATAGGTTTCATACCAAGAAACTTCCCTGCTAAAGGGGTAGTTGATAGCCCAGTGGGCCCAAATCCATGCTTTGGGAGGCGTGACCTGGAATGGGGCAGGTTAATAGGTGCTTTTGGTGAGACTCTGGATGACTGATACCCTTGACTGTCCCAGGGAGAGCTGCTGTCTTGGACTAGTTCCTCTTTTACGCCTAACCCAGCAGATGCCGGCATGGTACCCTGAGTCCTCATTATCTCCCAAAGTGTATCAATAGGTGAGCCATTTACAGACCATTCGGTGATACCCATGTGGCGTAAATGTGAGCGGGCATGACTGGAGAGGCCTTTGCGGTTCTCAAAATACTCGCCACAGAACTCGCAACGGATATCACGAGGCGGTTCTCTCTCCTGGGTCATTACTGCAAAAATTAATGACAAAAATACACAATAACATATGTTTAAACACAATATGTTTAAAATAGACAGCAGCACTTTTTAATTAAGGATGCTGCCGTGCCAGATTGACATCATCATTGTGCTACAAAATTATTTCTACTATTCAAAAGGTAAATACATCACAAATTTATTACTCACATAGGTTGATGGGACGCCCATTATCTGAGCTCATCCAGGTCGGACGCAGTGACTCAGAGCTATATCCTTCATGCCCCTCTCCAGTCACAGTAACTTCCACCTGCTCGGGTTCAGGTTTGGGCTTGACCATTAATACGGTTGAGGAGGTACTGGTGACAGGTGCTGATACAGCCATCTTGGCTGGCTGGTGTTGATTAAAAGAGAACGTCTGATGGCCTAGGACCCCTCCTTGTGCATTAGAATACCGGTGTAATGTCCGAGGGGGTCCTGGGCTTAGAGAGGATGAGCAAGTTTTCAAGGGTTTCAGGGGCATGACGCATGGCAAACCTCGGCGAGTTATGAGGTCACGTAGTGTGTCGATGGGCGAGCCGTTCACAGACCATTCAGTAATGCCTAGCTGACGTAAGTGAGAACGGGCATGACTGGAGAGGCCTTTGCGGTTCTCAAAAAGCTCACCGCAAAACTCACAACACACATCTTTCATTGGTTCAGCTAGAATTATAAAGATAAAAAAGAAGCTGACGTTAATACAAGCAAGACCAGTCTTTCTACCTAAATTAACAATTACAAACGTATTTATGAAGACATTTTAATAGCCTGTTATAAAGTTCCCCAGTTTCAGTGACCCTCAATTCCAACTGTCTATTTACTCTCATGATTTTATGAAAGCTTTTAAAGATTCAAGATTTCAAGTTTATAACAAGCTGAACATTTCCAAACAGAAAATTGTCTTTTAGAAGAGTACTTTCACGTACGGAAAAAAACATAATATAATGCATCAAGTCACCTAGAGGAATGGACATCATCTCCCTGCTACTCAGACGGAAGACCTGCTGTGAAGAATGTTTTAGCTTCTTAATGGGTGGACTGTGCAAGATGTGGGTGGAGGAAGAAGTAAACGAGGAGGTAGCTTTGGAGCCAACACCACTTTGTAATGATGCATTCTTTAATAGGACGGGGTTAGAGAGGAAGGGCCTCTTGGAAGCAGAAGTAGGTGTGGATGTGGCAGGAGAGGGAGGAGCTGCGTTGTTTCCATGGACTCTCAGGTCCTCCGGGCTGTCAGAGCGGAAGGAAGTAATTCTGCGCTTGAAGTCATCAGTGAGGATGAGTGTATTGAGCAGGTCAATAGGTGACCCCTTGGACTCGGAGTATTCAACACCAAAATGGCGCAGGTGAGCTCGTGCATGACTTGAGAGGCCCTTGCGCGTTTCAAACCAGGCACCGCATAGCTTGCATATGATGTCTGTATTAGAATCCATATCCATTGCTAGGAGCAGAGGGGAAAACAGCATTTTCAAAATTTAAATTTTAAACAATTAAATTGGTAAGTTTATTGGCCATAAAAAGTCATTCATTTAAAAAAAAAAAAAAACAAGAGATTTTAAGATGTATGAAACTCCAATCTATATATGGATTTCAGGACATCGAAATCTCTACTCATGTCAGATTTGAGTGATGACCATGCAGCTTGAACGCTTTCTTTGACTCCCAAAAGTACAACCAATCCAGAGGTTTTTAAAAATTTTTACAGACTCACCAGACTACTCTACTTAGCATTGTTTAATTTTATAGTGTTAACATTTGTATTTCTACATGGAAACTGCTTATTCAGCTGACTAATTTTCCCTTACTTTCTTTATAATGTAAATTGTTATATACCCATGCATAGTTATATACCCTCTTTTCTTACTGAGATTAAGGGGAGCCTCTGTTTCTTGTGGTGCCCAGAGTGGTCTGGATGAGCTGGTGGACAAGGCTGAATTGTGAGCCCTTGACATATTTCTGTGCTCATGGGAGCGCAGTGGGGAAGACACAGGCAGCAACGAGGAGATTGGCGCCTTCCTTAGCACTGGGGACGGGGAAGCAGACAGAGAGTGTGAGGGGGATGGAGACCTCCCAAATGGAGATGATGGCTGCAAGCCAGATGGTGAGGGGCTGCTTCGGGAAGGCGGAGATTTTGCTACAGTACACAGAAGTGAGAGGGGCTTAATGTCTTGTGGCTCATCTTCAAACTCTGTGTTTCTGCTGGGGCTTGGCAAAGCAGCACAGAAAGCATGACTGGGAGTGCTTTTGGGTGATGGTGTTGGTGACTGTGATGGGGATGAGGCAGGTAAATGGGAGTCAGTGGCCTCCTTGGTCATCTTGTAGAGATCTCTAGGTGTACCACTGCCTTCAGATACGCCCGCACCTAACTGGAGCAGATGAGAGCGAGTGTGGCTAGCCAGAGCTCTCCTTGTCTCAAACAGGGCACAGCAGACCTTACACTTCAGCAAACTGGAACCTGGAGAGAATTATGATTGTCAAACAAATGAGTATGTCAGGATTTTCTTGTTTAGAACATGCAAAATGGGCAAATAAGGAAAGACAAACATACACTATATCTTAGATGATAAACAGATTTTACAAATATTTTAATGTCAACTATTAATGTTAATTTTCTATTAATGTAAACATCACACTGACGAAGTAGGCTCTGGTAATCACACCTTTTGGCTCAGTCTCATCTTCAGCAGCTGAGCTGTTTGGGCTGGAGCTAAACTCATCCTGGAATTGCATTTTTTTATCTTCTTCCCTCTTCTTATTCCCACCTACAAATTAACATACACAACGTTTTTAAAAAATAAACCCAATAAAAGATGCTGTACACATCATGGATAATGGCTTAATAATTATCCTGAAGCAAAAAGGCATTAAGAAAATTCACTTAGTCAACCAATAGAAGGACTGCACACCAGCCTACTTTTACTACATGAATTACAATTACTAATGATAAAGTAATAAAATAATTCAGCAGCCCTACTATTGAGGGATTAATTAATGACATCATGTACAACTGCTTATAAAATAGTAATATTGCATTATCTTATCTTAAACTATGCCACTACAATACATTTTTAAACCACTTTAAATGTAATAGGTAGGAATGTAAATCCTGAGAGTTTAAAGGGATAATTATGGTATTTAAATCGACCTCTGGACAGAATTTTATTAATCTTTTGCAGTATTTATACATCTCTGCCTGAAGTTTAACCTCAACCATAGACAGACAGACATGTACATGGGCTTCAACCTGAAATAATAATATCACTGATTCCATCAAAGCTGATTAGATTATTTTTAGCATTAATCTTTTAACTACAGTGGAACCTTGGATTGCGAGTAACTTGGTCTGCAAGCGCTTTACAAGACGAGAAAATTTTTAAATGGTTCCTCTCTCCTAAATTGGTATTCGTCTCCCATGCTCAGTCTCAGTGCGTGTGCGTCACTCATTTAGTCAACATCCGTGCGTGCGTGTACTCCTACTTTACTATAACATTGTGACCATGTGTGTGTGCGCACAGGTAAAGCAAAAGCAAGTGCCATTAGACAGGCTACTAAACAGTAGCCCCCTCACTCCTCCTCTCCTCTCTTAGCTTACTTCAGCTTCACACACATGCGCACGCACATGCATGCACAAACACTAACAGAAACACTGCTCTGTCTGGATTCTTTTCAAAGATAAAGTGCAAGTTAATTAGGGCCCAAGCACTATGACATCAGCACAATGTTTAGCGCCCAAGCACAATGACATCAGCACAATGACATCATAGCTATATTGTCATTGATATGATATGCTGATATTGTTGTGCTGATGTTCGAAGGGCCCTTTTGTTCTTCTAAGGATAAAACACACACATAAAGGAGTTTGATCTACCTAGGGAATTTATACGATCGCCAACAAATCGGGCCTATGTGATCTCAAGACATTGAGGATGCAAAATGGCAGAAGGATTTTTGATATCTTCAACAGGTCAGCCGTGAAAATACCTTAAATGTATGCTGAAAAGTGGTTAATAACTACCTGTGGGACATCATATTGAGTGACATCATATTTACTGTGCCCACTGTCTTTCTGGTGTGCCTGGATGGCGATGGTGCAGGGTGCTTGGGCCCATTCATCGTTGTTTGAATATTTTTGAAATCTACTTTGATATGCGAGTGCTTTGACATACAAGCACCCTTCCAGAACAAATTATGCTCATAATCCAAGTTTTAACCGTATTTCTAAAAACTGCTGATCTTGTGTTCATGACTTTCTGTAATCTGGTCGACTGCCCAGTTTTTTGTAAGTTGATAATTTTATTTCAATAAACAGTGAAACCTCGGATTGGATTGGAAAACGAACGTTTAAAAAGTCTTGGTTTACGGGTACCGAATTTTGTCAACTCTTTCAGATGTCAACTCCATCAGAAAATTCATCTGAAGATGGAGACTTATTGTGTGAGTGTTGACAAATATATCCAAATTGTGTTTTATTTCCATACAACCATACAACAAAATATTAGTTTTTGTTAAGTCCCTGTTAGTATTAAATTATTGTAAAGCATGATTCATTAAAATGTGAAATTAAAGTGCACAATCTGCTAATGTTTACTACTGATCTTAATAAGTAACCCACACCTTATCATTGTGCAAACTGTATTTGATTCATTGTATTAAATGAGATTTATTTTGCATTAGTTAAAACTGTTAAGTCATTTACAGTGGTGTGAAAAACTATTTGCCCCCTTCCTGATTTCTTATTCTTTTGCATGTTTGTCACACTTAAATGT